>JAJEJO010048576.1:316342-383563 GCA_020662805.1 Glaucomys volans | reverse complement strand
TATCCCTATTTTTTCTAGTGTTTTGAGCATGAAGGGGTGCTATATTTTATCAAATGCTTTCTCTGCATCTATTGAAATAATCATGTGGTTCTTGACTTTAAGTCTGTTGATGTGGTGAATTACATTGATTGATTTCCGGATGTTGAACCAACCTTGCATCCCTGGGATGAAACCCACTTGATCATGGTGCACTATCTTTTTAATATGCTTTTGTATGCGATTCGCTAAAATTTTGTTAAGAATTTTTGCATCTATGTTCATTAGAGATATGGGTCTGAAATTTTCTTTCCTCGACGTGTCCTTCTCTGGTTTTGGTATCAGGGTGATATTAGCTTCATAGAATGAGTTGGGAAGGGTTCCCTCCTCCTCTATTTCATGAAAAACTTTGAGGAGTATTGGAATGAGCTCTTCTTTGAAGATCTTGTAGAACTCGGCTGTGAATCCATCCGGTCCTAGACTTTTCTTTGTTGGTAGGCTTTTGATGACTTCTTCTATTTCATTGCTTGAAATTGATCTATTTAAGTTGTGTATGTCCTCCAGATTCAGTTTGGGTGGCTCATATGCCTCTAGGAACCTGTTGATGTCCTCCAGGTTTTCTATTTTGTTGGAGTATAAATTTTCAAAGTAGCTTCTTATTATGTTTTGTATTTCAGTTGTGTCTGTTGTAATATTTCCATTTCCATCATGAATTTTAGTAATTTGGAGTTTCTCTCTCCCTCTCTTCTTTAGCGTGGCTAAGGGTTTATCAATTTTATTTTTTCAAAGAACCAACTTTTTGTTTTGTCAATTTTTTTAATTGTTTCTTTTGTTTCACTTTCATTGATTTCAGCTCTAATTTTGATTATTTCCTGTCTTCTGCTACTTTTGGTGATGATATGTTCCTCTTTTTCTAGGGCTTTGAGCTGTAGTGTGAGATCATTGATTTGTTGACTTTTCATTCTTTTATTAAAAGCACTCCATGCAATGAATTTTCCTCTTAGCACTGCTTTCATAGTGTCCCAGAGATTTTGATATGTTGCATGTTTGTTCTCGTTGACCTCTAAGAATCCTTTAATTTCCCCCCTAATGTCTTCTGTTATCCATGTATCATTCAATAGCATAGTATTTAATCTCCAGGTCTTGGAGTAGTTTCTGTTTTTAACTTTTTCATTGATATCTAATTTCATTCCATTATGATCTGATAGTATACAAGGTAGTATCTCTATGTTTTTGTATTTGCTAAGAGTAGCTTTGTGGCATAACATATGGTCTATTTTAGGGGGCTGGGGATGTAGCTCAGTTGGTAGAGTGCTTGCCTCGCAAGCATAAGGCCATGGGTTCAATCCCCAGCACCGCAAAAAAAAAAAAAAAAAAAACATATGGTCTATTTTAGAGAAGGAACCATGAGCTGCTGAGAAGAAAGTGTATTTGCTGTTTGATGGATGGAATATTCTATATATGTCTGTTAAGTCCAAATTAGTGATTGTGTCATTGAGTCCTATGGTTTCTTTGTTCAATTTTTGCTTGAAAGATCTGTCCAACAGTGAGAGAGGAGTGTTAAAGTCCCCCAGTATTATTGTGTTTTGGTCTATTTGGTTCCTGAAATTGAGAAGGGTCTGATTGACATACGTGGATGCACCATTGTTTGGTGCATAAATATTTATGATTGTTATGTCTTGCTGATTTGTGCTTCCTTTAAGCAGTATGAAATGTCCTTCTTTATCCCTTCTGACTAACTTTGGCTTGAAGTCTGCTTTATCTGAAATGAGGATGGAAACTGCTGCTTTTTTACTCAGTCCATATGCATGGTATGTTTTTTCCCAACCTTTCACCTTTAGTCTGTGGGCATGTTTTTCCAAGAGATGAGTCTCTTGAAGGCAGCATATTGTTGGGTCATTCTTTTTAATCCAATCTGCCAGTCTATGTCTTTTGATTGATGAGTTTAGGCCATTTACATTCAGGGTTATTATTGAGATATGACTTGTATTTCCTGCCATTTTATCTTTTTTGGGGTTTTTAGCTTAACTTTGTTTCTCCTTTGATTGACTCTTTCTTTAGGGTAATTCCTCCCCATGTTGGCTGCGATTGTTGTTTTTCATTTCTTCCTCTTCGAATATTTTGTTGAGGATGTTCTGTAGGGCAGGCTTTCTCTTTGTGAATTCTTTAGGTTTTTGTTTATCATGGAAGGATTTTATTTCGTCATCAAATCTGAAGGTAAATTTTGCTGGGTATAAGATTCTTGGTTGGCATCCATTTTCTTTCAGAGCTTGAAATATGTTGTTCCAGGCCCTTCTTGCTTTTAGGGTCCGGGCTGAGAAATCTGCTGATATCCGTATTGGTTTCCCCTTGTAGGTAATCTGATGTTTTTCTCTCTCCGCCTTTAAAATTCTATCTTTGTTTTGTATGTTAGGTATTTTCATTATAATGTGCCTTGGTGTGGATCTGTTGTAATTCTGCGTGTTTGGTGTCCTGTAAGCCTCTTGTAATTGATTTTCCATCTCATTCATCATATTTGGGAAATTTTCTGATATTATTTCATTGAACAGATTATTCATACCCTTGGTTTGTATCTCTGTGCCTTCCTCAATCCCAATAACTCTTAAATTTGGTCTTTTCATGATGTCCCATATTTCTTGGAGGGTTCGTTCATGATTCCTAACCATCTTCTCTGTTTGTTCGACTTTGTTTTCAAGATTAAATATTTTGTCTTCATTGTCTGAGGTTCTGTCTTCCAAGTGATCTATTCTGTTAATTATGCTTTCTATTGAGTTTTTAACTTGGTTGATTGTTTCTTTCCTTTCCTTGTTTCCTTCAAGGATTTCTGTTTGGTTTTTTTCTCAGAACTTCTATCTCTTTATTGAAATGATTTTTTGCTTCCTGCAATTGCTCTATTAGCTGATTATTCATAGCCTGAATTTGCTCTCTCGTCACATAATTTTAATTATGAACATTCTGAACTCCCTTTCTATCATTCCTTCTACCATGCTGTCTTTGGGTTCTCTTGATATATCATCTAGATTTGTTTGGGACACTTTCTTCCCGTGTTTTCTCATGTTGCTCATGTATCTTCCCCTCTAGTAGTGGGAATCAGAGGGAATGCAATTTTCCTGTAAAGACTTAGAGTGTCCCTGCAGGTTTCCAGTAACTCACCTGATGTTTGAGAGGTGCTTGATCAAGCAGTGACCCAAGAAAGCTGCTGTTCCACTTCCTCCAGTTTGGGAATGATCCATGCTTCTGTCAGAGGCAGCTGCCAGAGCCAGAGACTCCAGCCCCTCCAGGCCAGACTGTCCAGGAGATGCCATGCAGTGGCGGGGAAGACCAGAGCTAGGCTCTGCGGGCTCAGGAAGTCCCAGATGGTTGCTCTCTGCCAGGGAAGCCGCAAAATGGCTCCGAAGGGTCCAAACTCCTGATCTGTATTTTTCTAAGACTTGCTTTATGCACTAAAATATGGTCTATTTTAGAAAAGGTTTCCTGTGCAGCTGAGAATAAAGTGAATTTAGCTGGTGATAGGTGAAATATTCTATAGATGTCTGTTAGTTGGGCACAATGGCACACACCTGTAATCCCAGTAAGTCAGGAGGCCAAGACAGGAGGATTACAAGTTCAAGGCCAGCCTCAGCAACTTAGGAGACCATAAACGACCTAGCAACACCCTGTCTCAAAATAAAAAAATTAAAAGGGTTGGGGGTGTAGCTCAGTGACAAAGTGCCCCTGGGCACCATATATATATATACATATATGTATGCATATATATATATGGTGTGTATGTGTATTATATGTGTGTGTTATGTCCATTTGATTAATAGTATTTTTCAGTTCTGGAGTCCTTCGTGGTTTTTTTTTGTTTTGTTTTGTTTTGTTTTGTTTTTTTAATGAATGACCTATCTATTGGTGAATAGGTGTATTGAATTTTTTTTTTTTTTTTTTTTTTTTTTTTTTTTTGCAGTGCTGGGGATTGAACCCAGGGCCTTGTGCTTGCAAGGCAGGCACTCTACCAACTGAGCTATATCCCCAACCCGAATAGGTGTATTGAAATGACCCAGTATTGTTTTATTGGGATCTGTTATATTTTTTATATTGAGAAGGGTTTATGTATGTGTTTGGAGAATAAATACTTACAATCATTATATCTTATTGGATGATTCTCTTAGCCAGTATGAAGTGAACTTCTTTGTTTCTTCTGATTAATTTGGGCTTGAAGTCTACTTTGTCAGATATGAGAGTACCCACTCCAGCTTGCTTTCTGTCTCCATTTGCATAGTATCTTTTTCCATCCTTTCATATTCAGCCTGTGGTTGTCTTTGTGTCTTGTAAATAACATAGGGTTGGGAATTGTTTTTATATCTTTTGATCAGACAGTTTAGACCACTTATATTCAGTGTCATTACAGAGAGGTGATTTTTATTTCCTATCATTTTGATTTATTTCTAATGCTTAATTCAGACTCGTTTCTCCTTTAATTGACTATTCTTTTAGTGAGATTTATCCATACACTGGCTCTGATATTTGTTTTTCATTTCTTCTGTGGGAAATACTTACTTGAGTATGTTTTATAGTGTTGGCTTAGTGATCATCACTGATTTTAGTGTCTGCAGATCACAGAATATTTTTATTTCACTTCAATTCTGAAGAATAGTTTTCCTGGATATAGTAATCTCTTTCTTTCAGGTACCTACTTTCTTTCAGGGTTTGGCACATATTATTCTAAGCTCTCCTGTCTTTTAGGGTCTGGGTTGAGAAATCAATTAAAATTTTAATTCACTTACCTCTAAATGTGACCTTCTGTTTCTCTTTTGTGGCTTTAAAAATTCTACCCTTGTTATGTATATTAGGCATTTTAATCATAATGTGTCTTAGATTTTTTTGATCTTGTCTGTTTGGGATTCTAAATACCTCTTGTATTTGGATTTGCATCCAATTCCTAAGATTTTGATTTGTTTCTGATATTATTTCATTGAAAGGTTTTGCATTTCTTTAGTTTTGTGTTTTGATGCCTTCTTCTATACCAATGATTTTTAGACTTGGTGTCTTAATATTGTTCCAGATTTCTTGAATATTCAATTATGGTGTCTTAACATCTTTTCTTTATTATTGACTTTATTTTTAAGATTATGTATGTTGTCTTCAAAAAATATCAGAAAATATGATATTTTATCTACTTGTAACTGCTTCTTTCTCATTGTCACTACCTCCACTCTAGTCCAGACTCAGCATCATTTTTAAACTGGCTTTAAATATGATCTGGCTTTAAATAGATCAGAAAATATGCCTTCTATGTACTTTAATCTTTTGGTGATGCTTTCAACTGTTTGTAATTTGATTTACTGAGTCTTTTCATTTCCAGTATTTATTTTATTCTTTTTTATAATATCTTTAATGAATGATCTTTCATTTTCTCTTAGTTCACTCCTTACATTCTTTTAGTTAATTGAACCTTTTAGCTATGAATGTTCTAAATTTTTTTAACTTTAAATGCTCAAAAAAAAAAAAAAAGTAAATAAAAAACATGCCAGGTTGAATGTAGATAGGAAGAAATTGAGAAAAAGAGACAATCCAGGAAGACATAATCAGGAGACAGGGAGAAGTCCAGCTGGGCTAGAAGAAGTAGGGTGGGTGAAAGGAGATGGGGGGAAACCACATCCCAAATGTACTAGAAAGGTTTGCTGAGATCAACTGAATATAGGTTATGCATGCCAAGCAAAGATATTTCCATTTTAATAGAATTTTTTTAAAAGAGGGTGATTTGACCCTTGCTGTTTTACGAAATTGAGTCTGGTAGCAACAGATAGGTGACTATACAGAAGAGACTGAGGGAAGAAAGCCAGTTTAAAAATGATGCTGAGTCTGGACTAGAGTGGAGGTAGTGACAATGAGAAAGAAGCAGTTACAAGTAGATAATGAAGAGGACCGGCATTAATAAATATTAAGAAAGTCAGGAGAGTGGAGGTAAGGAGGGTGAAAAGGAGGCAGCAGTGTTATATCTAGAGACAGAATGACCCATTCACAGAGCTAGGAAAATAAGAAGAGGAAATAGCTTATATTTGTGGAGGGAGAGGAGGGGAAAGGTGACACTGAGATGTTTGCATACATCCAGCAGGAGGGGGCCAGCAGGCCAAAAGGCAGAGTTGGGAACACAGACTAGAAAACCTTTTGTGCAATGCAATAGTTGAAAAAATGGAGTGGGTAGAGATGGACTCCTCTCACCACAGGAAAATTCCATCCTAACGTTTCCCTTAAAGATGTAATTCTTCAGAAAATTCCTAAGTGTAATGATGTATCGTATGATGAATGCTCTCTTTCTCCATGTGTTCTCCTGCCTTCATTCCTAAGAAACTGTTCCTTCAGTTTTGTGATTTTGAGCAGGAAAGGTGCCTCCATGGTGCAAGATCATTTTAAAAAGATATACTCTAATGAGTTTTTTAAATTTTTTATTTTTTTCTGCGGTGCTGGGGATTGAACCCAGGGCCTTGTGCTTGCGAGGCAAGCACTCTACCAACTGAGCTATGTCCCCAGCCCGTTATTCTTATTTCTTTTGAGGCATTTTCTCTAACAAAATTGTTTTTCTGAACATTTCAGAAAGCTATTGATGTACCCTACCTCATCACAGATTAGGTAAACGCAGCCCTGATAGCCCAACGGACTTGCCCAGCATCCTATACAGTAGGAGTGGACAGCGGGACCCACAGTAAAGGCAGTGTGCTCCTCGTTCTTCCACAGCTGCATTCCTGGGTACTTAGTTACCATCTAGATACTCAGGTAGGTACCAGAAGATGATAAGTAGATATATAGATAGATGCTAAGTAGATAGGTAAATAGGAAAGTGAGTAGGTAGGTAACTATAAGCAAGAGTGGGTGGGAATAATACATTTATATTTTAACTTTTTTTTTTTTTTTTTTTTGGTACTGGGGATTGAACCCAGGGGCACTCCACCACTGAGCCACATCCCCAGCCCTATTTTGTATTTTATTTAGATACAGGGTCTCACTGAGTTACTTAGGGCCTCACTAAGTTGCTGTGGCTGGCTTTGAACTCGTAATCCTCCTGCCTCCCAAGTGCTGGAATTACAGGCGTGTGCCACCACGCCCGGCTATATTTTAACTTTATTTTTAAAGTGGGGAAAAAGAGAAAATAGCTTCTGATAGGTATTTTTGACCTATCAAAGCCTTGAAAATCTGAAAAAAAAAACTTACTTTGGCTTTCCTAAAACATTGAATTGCACCAAATCAAAAAAAAAAAAGAGAGACAATTTTATGACACATCCATTCAATAAAGTTTATAATCTGTCATGACAGAAATCAGATTTTAGTTGTTGCTGTTGTCGGCATGCATGTACACATGCAGAAGCAGTTCTCAGTAGGAATTAAACCTTAGATTGTTATTTCTCTTGTTTGTTTTGCAGTGATGGGGATCAAACCCAGGACCTCACCTCACAAATGCTAGACAAGCACCACTAAACCACATCCCCAGTCCTCCAACCTTAGATTGTTTTATGCATTATAGAAGCAAAATGCCCATGGTCAATAACTTTTGGAAAGTTAAGTGAGATTTCCTTAGAATGAAGTTCCAAATATATTCATTTATGTAGAAGATGGAGAAAAGAAAGACTGTAACATTGAAAATATATGTCACAAATATACAGGGTTCTGATGAACCATGTCAGAGTAAACCAGCTTGAGTACATCAGTACTTCCCCAAAAATCTAGAAATTCATCCCACTGATTTTATAAGTGATGGTTCCCCTTAATATAGGCCCTTTCAATGCCCCAAGCCCAAGAGTCTTCCAACAATACACTTCAGTGGGAACTATCAGATTTTCCAAAAAATCTTCTTTTTATAGAGAATGTAGGCAATGAGCACCCAGAGAGCAGTGGCAACTATGTTCTGAATCAGATGTTCTTTGTGTGACTGGTTATCCTCCAGCTTCCACTGAAAGGGGAAGTAGTTCTCAAACACCTCATGGCCGACATACACCAGAATAGAATTCATTCCTAAAGGAGAGACACAGAACGTAAGTTTCTTCCTGAATCCCACTGGATCATCTGTTTAACCTCTGAAACGAGTTCAGTGAAAGAACAAAAAGCATGCACTTGTATTATTGACTACTGCTAGATATTAGGTATGAGCTATATTTTTAATTTAGAAGAAAATATTCATTTTATAATGATGAATTTCCTCTCTCTCTCTCTCTCTCTCTCTCTCTCTCTCTCTCTGTCTCTCTCTCTCTCTTTTATATGGGGGGATTGAACCCAGGCCTTCGGCGCAACAATGAATTCTTGAATATTAAATATGAAAGGAAAAATACAACATTAACTTTTTTTTTTTTAGATAGAAAACTTCAGGTATAAAGAATGTAACTATTACTAGAATCAAAAAGCTAAAATGAGTCATTGAAATGATCTCAGAAGTGCATCTAACTATTCCATCTACCTTTTGATATTTATTTTAAAGCATAATCTTAAAGGTAGTACATTTGTGTTAAGAAAGCCCCATTTCTAAGTTTTAAAAACTAAGTAAAACGCCCTAGATTGTTTCTGACACTCCACAATTAGGCACTGTCTAGAAGCAGGGCTTATGAATTGTCATACAATGACTTCAGAACCTAAACGGATGAAAATGGGGAGGACCTCTTCAGAACAGGCCAGAAGGCTCCCTCTGCTTGTTTCTTGGACCATGGTGGCTCAAGTCCCCCGCAGCAGTGGAGCTCAGTAAGTCTCTGGGCCAGTATTTTGTCACTATTAGCAACTCTGTTTGCATGTAGAGGTGACTTACCTGGATAAAAGAAGGGGGCTCCTGTCCACAGTCCCTTCACATCAACAACTGGATATAGGACCAGCAGGATGAAGAAAGCGAAAGAGCTCAGGGTGGTGACATAAGAAATAGACCTTTAAGGAGTTGAATGGGTGAGGTACTTTAGTGCTTATGAGAAACACATTCAATTTTAACATGAGAAATTATTAAACATTAAAATGACACTTTTTTTCTACACTTACCAGAGATTTTTGTTTATTGGAATAAAGCCTTCATTTTCAGAAACTTTTGTCAAAGCAACGGAAATAAGCCCCTATGAAGAGGAAAGGAAGTGTGTTAAAGTCTCTATTAAAATCTCAACAAGGGGCTGGGGTTGTAGCTCAGTGGTAGAGTGCTTGCCTTGCAAGTGTGAGGCACTGGGTTTGACCCTCAGTACCACATAAAAATAAACTTAAAAATAAAGACATTGTGTCCATCTACAACTAAAAACAAATTTTTTTTAAATCTCAACAATTGTGTTTCAAAACCAAAAATTAATTATTGAATTGCCTTGTATTTTACTCTTTTGACTGGGAACATATTTTAAGATGTATAGCTACAACATACTCTTTTTTATTAGTGTTTTATAGTTATACCGAGTAACTGGGTTCGTCCTGACAAACCCATATATGAATGAAATTCTATTTCAGTTCATGATTCCCCCTTTCCCTCCCATTTCCCCCCATCCTCCCTCCTCTACTCTACTAGACTTCATTTCACTTATCTATCTATATTTTTTTACTTGTGTCGAAAGGTGAAATTCCTGTGGTATATTTATATATGCACATAACATGATTTTTTAAGAATTTGTTCTGCATCGCCTCCCCTTACCCATCCCTCCAACTCTCTCAAGCTCCTTCTTCTACCTTATTGATCTTCTCTTTATCTTTATGTTATCCTATCCTTCTTCCCCCTTTCCTTTATTTTACTCCAGCTTCTGCATATGAGAGAAAACATTCAACCTTTGAGTTTCTGAGGTTGACTTATTTCACTTAGTATGACATTCTCCATTTCCATCCATTTAGCAGCAAGTGTCATAATTTCATTATTTTTTATGGCTGAGTAGAACTCCATTGTGTATACATATCACAATTTCTTACTCCATTCATCTATTGATGGGCACCCTAGGTCAAATCCATAATTTAGCTATCATGAATTGTGCTGCTAAAGCATTGAAGTGGCTATATTGCTATATTATGTTGATTTTAGATCTTTTGGGGAAGATACCCAGGAGTGAGATAGCTGGGTCATATGGTGGTTCTGTCCCTAGTTTTGTTTTAGTAATCTCCATACTGTACAACGTATCAATGCATTCTTTTTTTTTTTTTTTTTTTTTCAGTGCTGGGGATTGAACCCAGGGCCTTGTGCTTGCAAGGCAGGCACCCTACCAACTGAGCTATATCCCCAGCCCTGTACAACGTAGTCTTTAAAAATATTTTTTTATTCCTCTGAGTTGAAGAAGAGAAGCTTATTGATAAATTACAGTGAATCCTAAGAGGAAACATGACTGCAAGATTAGGGGGAAAATGAAATTTTCAATTATTTTTCTACATATAAACCTGGAAGCTGGTGTTTACAAAACCGTTGTTATTTACCTAGTCTTTCTGACACACACATGCAGAACCCATACCTCATACATTTCTTCAGGTATTTCTCATTCCAGTGTTTAACAGAAAACACTGTCTTATTTAAAAATATCCTTTAAGAAGATAAATCTGAAAATTTAGATATAAAGATTTGTTCTTCCTTGGGTTTGACCTGCAGCACCAAAAATTTTATACATATATATATTTTTTATATATATCTATAGCACCAAAAATTTATATATATATGTATATATATATGTATATATATTTCCTCTCTCTGTTCCTCTCTGTTATTCAAATGAAGCATGTTTCATGTCATGATGTGGTAGCAGCTGCTATGCCAGTGTTGCTACACATTTTATTTCTTTTTAACTATACATGTGTGTGAAGAAAAGCAATCTTTTTTAAAATATGTTTTTAGTTGTAGATGAACACAATGCCTTTATTTTTTTTTTATTTTTTATGTGGTGCTGAGGATCAAACCCAGTGCCGCACATGGGCTAAGCAAGCACTCTACCACTGAGCCACATCCCCAGCCCAAGAAAAGTGATCTTAATAAGGAAAAGTCAGCTACTTACTAAAATACAACACCAGGCAATGAATCGAATGAGGATGTCTTTAGTCTGATCTTTGTAGTATAATAGTATTTTTCCTGCCTAGAGAAGAGAACAATATGACCAAGAGAATCACTTAAGATATATATTTTCATTTCATATTCATCCATTGTTTTAATCACTCAACAAACAGATCTATTTGCTAGGCACACTTTTAGACACTGAGATCTCAAGGAGGCATGAAGCCTTACCCCTGCCCTCAACTAGTGGAAACTGAGAAAAACAAGGGACACAAAAGATGAGGTGCTTACTCAGGGAAGGAGGGAGATATCTGAGACATGGTACCCTTGGGTTGAGGCTACAAGCACGAGATGGTCAAGCAGGAAGGACACTCTGAGCATAATGAAACAGCATGCACAGGAGCATGTCAAAAAGAATGGAAAAGCACAACAGCATCTCCAAAGGGTTATGTAAGGCTAGAGGGTAGGGCACTGCAAAAAGGTAAGCAGGTAGGCTTTGCAGGTCTCACTTCAAGCAGGGTCTTTCTTCCAAAGGTGATAGGCAGCCAAGGAGAGTTTACCCTCAAATAACAGGGACCAGCTTAGACTAGCCTGCTAGATCATCCCGTCTGGCAGCATTATGAAAAAGGGACAGAGACAGAATGGAACTGCAGGCAGGGAAACTTTAAAAACACTAAAATAGGACTTTGCATGAAATTCCTCTGAAATTAGGAATTAATTTTTGAAACATCAGAGGATGAGAAAGTGTTAATAATAATTTATAATAGCTAAAATTTATGGATATTTTCTATGTGCCAGTTCAAAGAACTTTGTACAAATTATTTAATTTTCGCAATGTCTCTATGAACTAGATGCTATTGAAACTCAGAAAGGTCAAGTAACATGCCTGAGATTACCCAGCTATCAAGGGGCAGAGCTGGATTCAAAGCCAGGCAGTGCAGCTCCAGGTCTGCACGCTTAACCTCTACATTAGACTGACTGTTCCAACAGGCACAGATTTACCTAGAGAGCACACAGAGAGGTTCAAGGAATATATGTAAAATCATAATATAAATTGCTATAAAGATAAAGGCAAGATTTATAACTATAAAATTATTTAATCACCAAAACATATACACTTTGGATCTTCACTATCCAATATAGGAGTCACCAGTCACATATGATTATTTACTTTTTAAATTAAATTAATTAAAAAGAAGCAAAATTAAAAATTCAGTTCCTTAGTCATACAAGCCACATTTCAAGTACTCAAGAACTATCTGGCTAGAGGTTGCCCTAATGGATAGTGCAGATAAATATTCCCATGATTGCAAAGAGCTCTATTAGCACTGATTCATAAGTTTTACAACTCTCAGTTCATTGCCTGCAAACAATAGTTTCAAACACCACTAAGGAGAACTTTTTAGAAAAATAGAGACTACTCAGAATTTTAACAAAATTTCATGTGAGACAGATCAAGAATAACCTGTACTGACCTTGCAAATTATAATATGTAGTAATATATATGCATACTCTGGCTAGGTGTGGTTTACACATTCGGGAGGCTAACATAGGAAGATCACAAGTTCAAGGCCAGCCTGGGCAACTTAGCAAGACCCTGCCTCAAAATAAAATATTTAAAGGAGTTGGGAATATAGCTCAGTGGTAGAGTGCTTGCCTAGCAGGGTGAGGCCCTGGGTTCAATCCCCAGTACCAAAAGCATGTATGTATACCTAATCACTAAGGTGAAAAGAATGTAGAACCTCAGAGGTGACTATGTATGAGAGATTTTATATCTTTATAAAAGTCTGAAGATAAAGGGTCCTTATCTTTGGCCTTCTACTTTCCACCACTTAGTGCTTGTCCCCTCTGGAGAATACACTGTTCGGGGTGACATCTCAGAAGCAGATACTGAACCCTCACCAGACAAAGAACCTGCCAGTGCCAGCACCTTGATCTTAGATATCCCAGCCTCCAGGACTCTGAGAAAGATATTTCTGTTCTTTATAAATTAGCCAGTCTCAGGTTTTGTCACAGAAGCACAAACATACCATGACAAGGATACAAGAAAAAAATGTGGTAAGTGGCATGGTGACCTCCCAAAGTTACCAATATCCAAACATTCTGCACACCCTACAGGGAAATCTTTTATCAGAAATTGTGGGGTTAAAATAAGCCACATAAATAATAAGAATATTTTTAGAGTAAGATAATTATACCTAATTATTTGAATGTATTCAATTTTAATAACTTCCAGTTTTTCACAATCTGACAAATCCAAATAGAATTTATTAAACCAGTGGCGTAGAAGAAGATATGCTTCTGATTTCTTTAATAAAATGGTTTCAAATTACTGATGAATCAATAATCATAAACTGTTATAAAAACATATCTTAATAAAAGGAACAATTACCTGAACTCCTAAAAATGCCATCACAATAGAGTTGATGGTCCCTAAGATTCCTTCTGGATCATAGGCCACCTTGGTGTGATAAAGGACCTTAACAAAGTAGAACAAGAAAGCAGCATTCACTCACTGACCACAAAAATGAATGTAAGCAACTCTCAGATTAAATGCAAACTTGAAAGAATTCCAGTGTTTTCAATGTTTCTGGGTTTCTTTGTCTTTTTCCTCCCACTGACTCTTTTTATTTATTTATTTGCTTTTGCTTCAAAAATCCATTGCCAACTTATGGAGATTCTAGAAAAATCTCTGGGCCATGAAAGTTATGGTATGTACAGGGAATGCACAGCCCCAGGGATAAGCCATGGTTCAGCAGCAGCCACTTCAACTCCATCTGATTCAGAACACAGTGCTGGGGCCACAAGCCTGACCAGTTTCAAATGTCATATATTAATCTGCAATTATTATTATAATTACATATTATGTAATATGCAATTATTCTTTTTTCTCAATCCCACTGCAGTATCAACAGCTTCTAATCTTAAGGCAAATAACACTTAAAAATACATTTGGGTGGGGGTTGTAGCTCAGTGGTAGAGTGCATACTTAGTATGCATGAGGCCTTGTGTTCATCTCCAGCACCCCCAAAATAAAATAAAACAAATATAAAATAAAATAAAATATAGTTGTATTTTTATTATAAAATAAAGGCTGAAATTGTAGAAATTTAGAAATACGCAGGGTAGTAAATGCCGTAGCACACCATGAAGATCCCTCCAACCCTTTCAGGACTGAAGCATTCATTACCCCAGCTGCTAGAAATATTAATTGCCAAAAGTTCTCCATCAGGTTCCTCTTCTAGATTGTCTGTGACTAAAGACAGCTGCCAGGTTAGGTGCATGGCTCATAGGTAGAGCACTTGCCTAACATGCATGAGGCCCTGGGATCAATTCCCAGCACCAGAGGGTAGGGGGAGGGAAAGGAAGAAGGCTGCCTATCCAGGAATCAACCCTTTGTTGGAAGCAGTGCATATCTGACAAGGAATACAAAGGGTCTAATCTCTCAGCACTTGCAGAATAGCTCTGAGGTGCCCCTTGGCTCCAAATGAGATTAGCGGGGGCTTTTGTCAGAACTACCGTGCAGTTCAGCTTCTCCCTTAGCCAAGTCCTGCTTCCTTCATCCTTCCACAGGGGTCCCTCCAGCAAGGACTTCCTGCTACACTTCCTACATGTCAAGCTCTGTTTCAAGAGTCCACTGCCTGGAAATCTGACCTGAGATAGAAGAGAAAAGCACTAAAATGCTACTCATTTGATACCAGGCATTGTCACTTTATCATTCTAAATAATGTTCACCTACTGACACATGATGAATGCTGAAGTTATTAAAGTAGACAACTTTTCTAATAATCACATTTTACATAGTGTAAGATTTTACGTAGTCTAAAGTTGGCCAGTTCTATTTTCTCTCACTTAAGAGACCCAAAGTTTCCAGGTCCAAGGACTTGCCAGTCTCACACACCATGGAAGAAGGGTGCTGGTAAAGATGATCATCTCCCAGAAGCAGGCGATCAATGTAGCCAGCAGCTCCTCCAGTACAATTTGGATACTTCCCCAAATCTCCAATACCACCAGGGCCAAGATATCCACTAGGAAAGTGAAAAACGCACAAATTATAAGACTTCAGAGGGGATAGTGATATATAATGACTATTTTTTTTTTTTTTTTTTTTTGGAACCGGGGATTGAACTCAGGGGCGCTCGGCCACTGAGCCACATCCCCAGCCCTATTTTGTATTTTATTTAGAGACAGGGTCTCACTGAGTTGCTTAGGGCCTTGCTAAATTGCTGAGGCTGGCTTTGAACTCACGATCCTCCTGCCTCAGCCTCCCGAGTCGCTGGGATTACAGGCATGCACCAGTGCACCCGGCTTATAATGACTATTTACAGCCCAATTCAAAATCCTCAAACATGTATAAACCAGAAAACATTCCTCTGGCTCCAGGCACTCTCATTAATGCTCTTTAGGCTTGAGGGCTCCTTGCATGGACAAGGCAGTAAACACAATTTTTGCTCAAACTGACCAAAGACAATAGCAAACTCCTCTCCCAATGCAAAGTATGCCCCAAAGGAGAAGAGTGAAACAGATTCCTCTGACTTGAGAAATCTGAAAGCTGTAAGCCCAGAACCTCTCACTTGGCAGAAAGTGACACATGAAAAGGGATTACTTGTGTAGGGCAAAGGGTCACTTACGTGGGGCACCCAGGAACTGGTAATAAGAACGTCAAGCCCAGCCAAATGCTTTCCAGCATCAGAATGAAGAGCCACTGGGGCCAGCTGGCAGTGATGTCTCGAAGAAAAGAGCAGCTTCTCTCCTGGGGGCAGAAATAAAAAACACATAGAAACTAATGCAAACAGAACAGGACTAAAATACAGCATGTGCATTTGGGAAATTCCAAGTGATTATTCTTTTTACCTCTATAGTAGTAATTCAAATTTTTATTTAATACATATGATGTTGTCTAGATGCCCCCCTCTCTGAAATATAACAGTAAAATATTAGTTAAAAAGAAATCAGGGGCTGGGGATGTGGTTCAGTGGTAGTACACTTGCTTAGCATGTACAAGGCCCTGGGTTCAATCCCAAGCATGGAAGAAGAAAGAAGAAAGAAGGAGAAGGAGAAGGAGAAGAAGGAAGAAGGAGGAGGAGGGGAGAGGGGGAGGAGGAGAGAGGGGGAAGAGGAGAGAGGGGGGGGGGGGAAGGTGTTGTGGGGGAAGAAGAGAGATTAAATAAAAATAATGAAGTGGGGAAAGAATACATTTGATGAGCACAAACACTGTATTATATTCAGAACTAAAAAAATACTAAAAACTACAAAGTGAACTTTTTCACTTGTTTTTTAAAAAACAAAACAAAACAAAAACAAAAACCATGATTTCTCACCAAAGCACAATTTTCAGGCATGGGTTTAGCAAAGAGGAGCTCCAACACAGCAACCACAAAGTAAGTTACTCCCAAACGCTGTAGGACACCAGGAATTCGCACCTTATCCCAAGACACTACAGAAGATACAAGTGAGGCAAGTAAGGCATTAGCCACCATTTATCATTTCATCCCAAGACAATATTACTTTTTTATAAAGGGGAAGGCATGACTAAATTCCATCTAAGTAAGTCTTTTTAAGGTCTTGGAGACAGAAATACACATGGTCAGAAGACAGGGCTCAAATCCAAGTTCCAAGAACAGACCAATATACTCCTTAGAATGGTCAGGGACATGGCTCATTCATACTCAAAACAGGACATTGGCCATTTGAGAGACCAAGAACAAAAGTGTCTTATCATACTCAAAACAGGACGTTGGCCATTTGAGAGACCAAGAACAAAAGTGTCTTATTCAGGGACAGGGTAAAGCAAAGACTACCTTTGGCCTTCAAATCCACCAGGAATCTGCAGAGCCAACAAAAGATTTCCTGCCCTACAGGCTTCATGACTTATAGAGTACAACCCCATAACAAATCCTTTGATGAATCCTCCTGGGAACAGTGGCTCACTCTTTGGAGGTGCATTAAATCTGCTTTTAGGTGACACCAACCAGAAATGATCTCTACCTCCTCTTAGTGCCTACAGTCTTTCAATAAAATTACTTATTGCCTAGGGGTCTGATTGGCTACTATTCAGACATTTGGGTCCTGTTTTGCTAATAATGGAGTAAGCCCCTTGAGAACAGTGACTACTGCCTTTCCTAATTCTGATACTGGTACAAAGCACAGAGTCCACATCCTTCCCCTAGCTGTTCTGCCTCGTTGTGCACCACCAGAATAATGACAGATATGTTGTCCTTCCCAGACACTCAGCTGGCATACAAGGGATGAAGAAGGTAAATTCCAAACTACCACCCAATACTGAAAGTTGATGAATCCAAAATGGCAGAGTAGGACCGGAGAGCAAGGTGCCCTGGTCTGGTCTCTGCCCTGTCCCTCATTACCCAGACATAATCCAGAGAAAACACATCAATGTCTCTTGGCATTGGATGTTTCTTTCAAACCACAGGAGAGTTTGAGTAGTTGCAGAGGTTCCTGCCATGTCTAAAATTCTAAGCTAATAATAATGATGATGATGTCCAAAGTTACACAAGCACTCTATATACTTTTCTAAAGTTGTTCTTTTTGCATGTCCCTAAGATGGAGGAATTACATTTCTTTCAAATTACCATATATAGGGCTGGGGATATAGCTCAGAGGCAGAGTACTTGTTCAGCATCTGCAAGGCCCTGGGTTCCATTCCCAGCACCACAAAAAAAAATTAAATAATAATATGACTTTACTGCTTTCAAGAGAATATACACCAACATAGGGGAAAAAACACTTACATGGACCAAGACAATAATTGGGGTTCACAATGAAAATTCCTATACAGATTAACAGGAAACTCCTCCATGTAATTTTCCCCAGCAATCTGAATTTTGAACATCCCCTCTGTAGTATAGAAGTCATTGACAGAAAAATTGAAGATCCCATAATAAATACAAACCTAAAAAACAAAACATACTATTAATAGGTGGTCATTTTTGTATGAATATCTAACAACAAACACCATCGTTATGTACAACTATAGAGCACCAATGAAAAAAACGGGGGGAAACAGGTGGTCATTTCTAACTTTTTATCTAAATATCATTAATATTGCACAATATACTACATGATAGAAGCAATATGTTCAGTTTAAAGTAGCTGATTATGGAACTAAAATTGGGCAAATAACAGAGAGATGAATCAGAAGATAGCCCTGGTGGGCTGGGAGGTTTTGATAATATGTCTTCAAGTTCTGTTTTAGGAAGAAACTTCTTTAGTATAAAGTGGAATTTCCAAGGACAGCTGTCCCAAACAGTTGTCAGAGAGAAATCATGAGGAAGATGCCACAATCCAAATGCCTACACTTTTTACTAGCATGCCATCACAGACCCTGAGAAATAAGCCAAACACTTCAATCATTTCTAAAATGAAAGCTTAACTTTCTCTCTCCACTTAGTCAGTCACACGTATTTTTCCTTTCTTTTATCATGCAAAATTCTCTCTTTAAAAGGAATTCTAATGCTGTTTCCTAGTTATTTGTTGAAGGGTTATGGAGGTGAGAACTTGCTCTTGCTGTATTCTCAGAGGTGCCTTAGTTTCCTAAGGATCAATTAATCAATTAATCCTAATTAATTGATTAGGATCAATCTAATCAGATAAAGCCTCTACAAACAGGCACTTTCTCTATAGGGAATCCCATGGGGAATACACTCAGAGAGCCACCAGGTCTTTACCTATGTAAAACTGCCCTCCCCCTATGCATCTCAAAACAAGTCAAGTCTTCATCATTGATGAAAAATAGAACCGATGATATAAAACAATCTGCTAGCACTGTCTCCTACTGATGGAGTGAAGTTGCTCAAAGCATCGCAGCAAAGACACAAATCGCACAACATATACAAAGCATCCCTGAACAAGAATAAGACTATTCTATTCTACCACTATTGTAATAAATTTCAAATCATTACTGTCACTGCTTGCTATGTATTTATCACTTTATTCACAGATACACTATGTTTCTTTCAGAAAACATGATTTTATACACATTTTGGGACTAGTACTACTTAACTATATATTCGAAATTTGTGATATAGGATTTTAGGATCTAGTATATCCTATCTGTTCAACACAATGTTCCCTAAAAAAACAAAACAAAAAAAATCACTCATCTATTGGGAGAGGGCTGGAGCTCAAAGGTAAAGCATGTGCTTAGTATGCACAAGGCCCTGGGTTCAATCCCCAGAGACGAAAAAGAAAAACAAAACTCACTCATCTTTTCTACACACATGCACAAACATGAAGCCAAGTGTAAGAACTACCCATTAATGCAACTTGTGGAAGGACTCTGTAACAACCAACACAGGCTTGTGGTGCACAACTCAAGGCTGCTCTCATAGAGGGCCTCCAGCATCACTTGAAAAGAACTAGAGATGACCCATGGAAGAGCTGATGGTTAGCATACCAACTCACCACGGGAATACGAGGTCAGCCACTGTCAGTCCTGCAGAATAACAGAAGCACAAAGTTAGAGGACTCCTGAATAGAAACACTTCTCAAATTCAAAATAAACATAACTATAATTGACACAGAAAGTATGCCTCACATAGAGGACACACACACACATACACACACAAACTCTCTTGAGACTCTGCAACTATTCCCTGGGCTTGGGACATTTCCTGACCATACCCAAACATGGGACAACAACTTGTAAGTATGTGGACAAGTTTGCTAACTTTACACAGTGCTATTCAAATTTTATTCCTTTTTCCCCCCTGAAATGCTCTGTGTCCTATTTATTGATTGTAGCAGAGTGTCTAATCTACAACATAACTGTAAATATTCAGCTGTGCAAAAAGGAGCTAACACTTGGGCACAAATAGGAGACATGACTCTTTTGTTTTAGATAAACACTTGAATACAATTTAGGTCCTACAAGCATCTGGACTCGAGATCTGACACAGACTGCTTCACCCATGGACCTGCAATGACATCATAAACTCCCTCCCAGTAATCAATACATGGAACCTGGATGCCAATGGTCAGACATGATCACAGTGAGCCCCATTTCTATATATTTCCCCAGCCATCTACAGATATGGGCTGTCCAAAACA
Organism: Glaucomys volans; assembly: GCA_020662805.1. Taxonomy (NCBI): domain Eukaryota; kingdom Metazoa; phylum Chordata; class Mammalia; order Rodentia; family Sciuridae; genus Glaucomys; species Glaucomys volans. The sequence goes on along the minus strand of JAJEJO010048576.1, from coordinate 363,570 downwards.
AAAACTACTGGAATTTCACAAAAATCAATGATCCAGCAAGGCATACTATTACACATCTGTAATCCCAGCAACTCAGGAGGCTGAGGCAGGAGGATCACAAGATCTAAGCCAGCCTCAGCAACTCAGTAAGGACCTAGGTAACTTAGTGAGACCCTGTCTCAAAATAAAAAATAAAAGGGGTTGGGAATGTGGTTCAGTGGTTAAGCATCTCTGGGTTCAATCATTAGTACAAAACAACAACAAAAAAAGAGGTCCATAACAGGTAAGTATTCTGCATGATTCTCTCGGTGCCTACAAAATCTGTTCTTAAACCAACTACTGAGCCAGATTTACAGCTACAATTCAGCACTGCTCAAATCAATCCCAGTTTCACAGCACCAAAAAGGACCATAAATCTTACAAGACAGAATTCCCCAAAATATAGCTGTCATATCTATGACAATGATCATTTAAAACCAAATTCTTCAAATCTTCTGCTGAGTTCCACAGTGTCAGCAGAAATCCTTAGTTTTCATGTTACTCTGGTGAAGTATTTCATATGCACACACTGAGATCCACGGCACACAAGAAGAACTAAACTAAAGGCCCAAGGAAAACCTAAAGGTCATTCTCTGGAGAAAGAGCTCAATGGTTCAGAAGAGGTTGGGAGGGCCTGGAGGGAATGCTGAGGGATTCTTCTGATGCCAATTCAATTATCTGAATGGAACTGCAAGAAAAGTTACCTTGAGGAAATATCTTACCATTCCAACTTGAATGTTTGAAGTACCAATATTTTCCTCCTCCGTAATTAACAAAAACCATGAGGATGAGAGCTATCCTATAAAGCCAACAAAAAGAACACTTTCAGGGTTTGCAGTGTAACAAAGAATGGCTGAATTCCAAGACATTCATTTATACTCACAAGGTGTAGTCATGCAATAATGTGATTCTACAGGGCAGTTTCCCAGAAGAAATTTAAAGGCAAGACACTATTTTCCACAACAATTTTCACAACAATTGGGATCATACACTAATATTCTGTTGCAAACATTTACAATATGGTGTTTTAAGAAAAATGTGCACTTTCCTACTAAACTACATAACTTGGGAACACAACAAAACATTTCCAGTACCTTAATTGTGTGCTAATAATGTGATGTCTCAGGTTAAAGAATTGTCAATAAGGTAGAGAGTCACTAGAATCAGAGAGCTAAGTATTCAAATCCGGACTCTTTTTCCTCTTATTATTCACGAGACTTTAGGCTAAGATTCAATTAAGATTCAATTAACTCACCCTACCACATTTGATTATGTGTTTGGCACATTTGGGGCACTTAATAAATGCTAGCTTCTCTCCACCTGTGAACATCTTAACTTCAAAAGTAGCAATGATGACTGGAAAGAAAGAAGAATACAATAAAATAGACTCTGAATATGGTAGCATTTGGTGTTAAGTGTGAAGACTGCAGAAAATAAAGACTTTAGGATAGTAAGGGGATAATTTGTGGAGCCTCTGTAACCCAACTAACTGGAATCAAATTCTGGCTTTAGTACCTGAGTGACCATGGGAAAATTACCTAACTCCTTGACTTCATTTTTTCATCTTTGAAACAGGTGTACTAAAAATCTATACCTCACAGGAGTGTTAAGAAACTAAATAAATTAAGACAAGTTAGAGCAGTGACTGGTATGAACCAGTCACGAATGGAAAATATATGAGATATCCCTAAAAGTTCATGTGACAATGCAGGAGGGTTTGATTAGATTATGGAAGCCATTATCCATGGTAGGCTGATCCACTTGATGGGTTATTGGGTGGTAACTGAAGGCAGGCAGAGCATGGATGAAGGAAATAGGTCAGTGGGGTTGTGCCCTAGGGAATACATTTTGTCCCTGTCCTCTGCTGCTATGAGCTGAGCAGCTTTTCCTCACCACACCCTTTCACCATGATGTTATGCCTCACCTGGGCCCAGAGCAATGGAGCCAGTTAACTGTGCATGGACTGAACCTCTGAAAACATAACCACACAATAAACTTATTCTCCTCTAAGTTGCTCCTGTCAGGCATTTTGGTCACAGTGATGAAAAACTGACTAACACACTGGCACATGGACTTGAAAATTATTACAAATTTATTATTATTATTATTATTGTTATATTATTGTTATTACCACTTAAGTATCCCTAATCCAAAATGCTCCAAAAACCAAAACTTTTTTAGTGCTGAAATGACGCCATGAATGGAAAATTCCACACCTGATCTCATATGACAAGTCACAGTCAAAATGCAGGCAAGGGGTGGGCAGTGCAGCTCAATGGCAGAGCATGTGCTTAGCATGTGTGAAACCCTTTGTTCAATTTTCAGCACCAAACAAAACAAAACAAACAAAAACAAAACACAGGTACACTAAAAGGACTGTCTAATTACCTTCAAGCTATGTTTAAGGTGTACACGAAACAAAACTGAAGGGTATTACTATGGACTTACTATCAAAAGGGTCTGACTTTTCAAGTAGTTCCACCAATAGTAAAGGATGACCACTTCCCCTTCCAATAGGCTGGTGTTTCACATCTGAATTGGCAAGTCTTCTAAGTTGTCAAGCTACTGACTGGACATGTTGGCACAGTTTGTAGCCCCAAGTATAGCCACTTGCTCAAATGCAAATGACCTTAGCTCAGCAGACTGTATATAGTAATGGAAACTGACTCTGGCCTTGTCCTACCCCCCCTATTAATATTATAATGGATATCATAACAACTTTCTTTTTTAAATTTGCAGTGCTGGGGATCAAACTCAGGTCCTTACGTATGCTGAGCACACATTCTACCATTGAGCTATATCTTAGTCCCTTATCATGACAATTTTCAAGTAAGGAAAAGCTGCAGACTTTATTTTTACTTCCAAAAAAATCCTTTTCAGCCTAGAAAGTAATGCATATGTAAAATACCTGAAGTTAAAAACATGTTTATGCGCACTTATATAATCCAACAAGGACCTGTGCCCACCATACAAGGGAGCCCCACATACCCCCTGAATGTGTCCACACAACGGAGGCGGTGTGGCGAGGCCACCTGGCGCCACATTTCTGGTTGAGTATCACCACTGAGAGGGTCTGCCCTGCTTGGGGACCCCAACTCCTTTAGAAAAAATAGAGAAAGAGATGACAATCAATAATAGTAAGAAGTAAATTTCATTATTCAATATTTTAGGAGAGAAATTAGAGTGGAACACTATAGATAGTTTTCTGAACAACAATTTGCTTTTATGTAGTTTTGATTTGGTCTTCCACTTTATTTGCTTTTGGTGCACTTTGTTGAACTTGCCAATTGCCACGTTGATAATAACACAAAGAACTGGTCCACAAATGCATCTAGTACAAGGATAGAAGCAAACCTGCCCATAATTTATCAGCACAAATTTGATGCAATATTTAGTCATTAGAGTGGGCCATGGGTAATTATAGATTTAATATTGATGTCCCATATTCTTTGGTTTTGATCTTGACACTCTTAACTGGGTGATTTGAACAGTGCTGCCTACAAACTGAAAAATGTCCCCACTGAAGAAAGACAGGGGGGTGGAGCCTTAGCGGGAGCTGAGGACTAGGCAGCTCTTTGTATGGGTGAGGCTGGGATGTAGCTCAGTGGTTGAATGCTTGCTAGCATACGGAAGGGCCTGGGTTCAATCCCTAGCACCAAGGGGGTTAAAAATCTGGAATCCTCAACCTGATTTTTCCACAAAATAAATGAAGTTTATTGAGCTGGACAATACTATTTACTAAATAGGAAATTATGAACTCCAAATTTAGAAAATCAGACAACACATGATGCATCCCCAATAACTTACAGAATTGATGAGACGGTCAGTTTCTCGAGAATTTATTGCCTTAGAAATCCAATTACTAAAGTCATCCAAACTGTAAATAAATAAAAGCCTTAGTTAATTCATTTTCTTGGGTAGAATTTTCAAAATTATTGGATATCATATTAAAATAAATTAATTTAAGGTTCATATTCTGTATTGAAGAATATTGAAAAAGCTTTTTAACAACATAAAAATAAAAATCAAGTTTTATAGCAGCTGTACATATAAATGTTTGACCTTTACAGAATAACTTCCTCATCAATAAAACAGTAACAGTGATGAAGCCTTTAATGAAGAGTTGTGAAAGTATTAATGATGCTATTAAAATTAAAAATGCAAAGAATTGGCAACAACCAAATTTACTTAACATAAGAATGACTCAACACAGGATACAGCAGCTGTGCGATATGATGGCCCAGTGATGAAAATAACAAGAATATAGGCTCTGAACAAAGAATGAACATAAGCTATTACATACAAGAAGCAAAAACCCAACATCTATGCTTGATTGCAACTAAGTAAAATGCATGTATGTGCACTAAGAAAGAATGAAAGCAACTTGGTAATGATTCAAATAATATGTGGGTTCTCTGTCCCCACGTGGTTGATTTAATTCAAAAAAACATCAAGATGACATTAAGTTGATTACATGATTAATGAAATATAAATATATTAGCTGATTGCTGTTTATATAATATTCTTATCTGGGGAAAAACCTTTCAAAATGTATACCTTAGGCTGGCAAAAGCAAAACCACTTACATGTGTTGCATTAATTTTGCCACGTCTGAATTACCTAATGCATAGAATTTTTGTTGTCATGAAAAGTTTCAAACAGAAGTAGAGAAACTAGCACACTGAATAGTCATCATTCAACTCCAACATATATGTCCACATATGGCCAGTCTTATTTTAGCTAAACTCCTACCCACCACCCTCATTTCGGATTAATTAATAGAAAAATCCCACACATCATACCATTTATCCATAAATAATTCAATATGTTTCTCTAAAAGATAAGGACAATTTTTTACTTCTAAACATGATATAACCATTTTTTACTTCTATACATGATGATAACCATTATCACATGTTAAAATGTTAAGCAGTAATTCCTTAATATCATCACATAGCCAGTTCAGTTTTGATCCTGTAAATTCTTTTTGACAGTTCAATTGTTCAAATCAGTATCCAATCATAATCCATGCAGCTAATACATACATTTGTAATTTCTCTTTTACTCCTACAACACAACTCCCATTTCTAGTTTATTCAGCATTAATAATGTCACTATCACATGAAAATATCAAAATAGATATACTTAAGGAAAAGCAAAAAGGAGATGTTGAGATATTAAAAAAGAAAAAGAAAAAAATTAATTCTTTGGTACATGCCTGTTCTCCGAGTGAAAGAAGTCTCAATGGTTAAGCGCCCCTGAGTAAAATCCCCAGTACCAAAAAAAAGAAGGGAGATTCTTTATTCTTTCTACCTTTGCTGCTTCTTCTGTCCTGGTTCACGCTAATGCAAACCTCCCCAGATTTCCATGGGTATGATGGAAAGCAAGGGAGTAAGGAGTAAGGAACTAGTTTTGTGGACAGTAATAGTCTGCCCACAGGCAGGAGAGACAGAACCACATGCAAACAGAAGTGTCAGTCCCACGGTGGGACAAGATGGAACTTCTCTTTGCAAGTGCATGAGCTCAGCTATCAACTATTTTAAAAAGAAATGGAATAGATCCACTCACAAGAAAAGTACCTCAAGAGAAAGCACATTAACAAGACACTGGAATAGTATGTACATCTTATCAAGGGGATGTTAAGATGATACCTTAATCCAAAAACATAGAACTCCTCTGCTAGAATTCTATTTTGTCCCTAAAAAACCATTAGACATCTGCTTCTATACAACTAGTAATTCTTTTACTCTCATAAGCAGTCAAGTTTTGCATACGTGGGATCAAACTATTTTTAAGATGCACAAGCTAGAAGGAAAACAAGTGCATAAACTCCCCTAAAGTTTCAAGATTTCCCCAAGCTAATCAACATTTTTGTTGGGGTGGGCAGGGCAGAGTGCTGGGGATGGAACTCAGGGGTGCTTTACCACTGAGCCACATCCCCAGCCCTTTTAAGTTTTTATTTTGAGACAGGGTCTCATTAAGTTGCTCAGGTCTAACTAAATGGCTGAGGCGGGCCTCAAACTTGGGATACTCCTGCCTCAGCCTCCTGAAGTAATGAGCCCCCATGCCCAGCAAAGGTTAGGTTTTCATTTTTCCAATTTGGACACGGTTCACCAGTAGAGGCTTATGGTCCTTCCTGATATCCTAACAGGATGAACACATGAAAATCCAATCAATCTTCTTATTTTTAAAACACTAAACTTTGCTTCAATAGTTGATTAAACCAGGTCTGGATCAATTCTATGTTCAAATTTTTTTCTTTTCTTGTCTACTAATTCACTTACCAGATTTGCTATTAACTAGGCAAAGAAGAACAAGTCCCCTCAAGTCAGCTAAGTCTACCTACCCAAAGGGAGTCTGTGGGATCCTGAAATATAGCCCCTCATCCTCCATCTTTGCCCCCAGACTCCTGGGCAGGCAGAGGGCCGGAAAGTTGGACAGATGGGTGGCCTCAGGGTTCAGAGGTAAAAATTACCACAAGTACTTCTACTCACTAAAAAACAGTATGGGAGATTCTTTAGGAAAAAATATTTCTCAATTGTTTTCTTTATTTTTGGCCATGTGGGAGAACAGAAGGCAAAAATTCATGAGAACTTTGGTTAAAATTTCCATACAGTCAGAGACCATGTCTTAGTTTATACTGATTCTTTAATGCCTAGAACTGGAATAGACATGGTAGACACACACATGTGCATTTAATCAAACAATAATGTTCCTGTTTGTATGTTTTTAGCAACTCTGCTAGGATGAAATAGTAGTCATTTGAGGGATCAAACTACCCTTTCTGAATTTATTATCTCTGTGTTCTACCCTCTGCAGTCACTTCCTCCCCCAACAACTTACCTCAACAAGAGCCTTAGGAAGGATATTGCAATGATGAGTACTAGGCCAACAAGGAATGCAATACTCACGGCTATGAAATGAAAAACATTATCACCAAAAATGTCATTGTAATCATCAAAGTTGTCACATCATTACATTTAACCTATCAAAGAAAAATGAAGACAATGTAGGAAAAGCCTACATTCTCATATTAAATTTCCTATAAACAATTAAGAATACTCTGCATGAGGGAAATACTAATTTTTATTATGAAAAATATCAAACATACACAAAATTATAGGGAATTGTATAATAAATCCACATATATCCATCACTCAAATTCTAGGATTGTCAAGATATTGTCACTCTCAGGACTTGGGGTTAGCTCAGTGGCAGAGCACTTGCCTAGCATGAGTGAGACCTGGGTTCCATTCCCAGCACTGCAAAAAGAAAAAAAAAAAAAAAAAGAAAGAAAGAAAGAAAGAAAGAAGAAAAATATATCACTCTCTTCATCTATTACTAATTCTCCTCCCCTTTTTTTGGGGTAATGTATTTTAAAACAAATCCCAGACATCATGTCACTTTACCCCTACAGTCTTCAGTATGTATTCAGTATGTATGTCTAATGCAAATGAACCTGTACAAGACATCAACCTCATGTACCTCCTGACACAACATACCAAAATGGACACACATCGCTCTGGTAGTATTTTACCTAGTCATGAGAAGATATCAAGTAAATCCAAATCCAGGGACAATTTATAAAACTGTCAAGGTCATGAAAGAAAAGAAAAGGCTGAAAAACTGTCCAAAATTGAAAGAGATGGAAAAAGATCTCACAACTAAATGCAGTGTGGAATCCTAGATTGGATCCTGGACCAGAATATGGACATTAGAAGGAACAATTTGAAAAATTTAAATAATCCTATAGATCAGTATTATAAGAATGTTAAGTACCTGGTTTCAATAATTGTGTCTGGAGTAATTATACTTAATGAGTATACAGTTTAAGGGTATAAGGGAAGCGAGGTGAAGGGCTGTGTAGGAGTTGTTTTGTTTGCAACATCTGTGTGAACCTAAAACTATTTCAAAATTGAAAGTTTCTTTAAAATGAACCATTTTCTTAATATAACCACAATGTCATACGAAATTTAACAATGATTTTCTAGTACTGAAGAAGCACCTTCTGCAATTAACCATGTGACTGACGGATGTGTTGAGCTGGAGAAAACCTGACCCCTCCAGTCCAAAGTTCCCCACTCGTCTGAGGATTTTTGCCTGAATCAATTATTTCATTCGGGCTTGCAAAATATCCTGCCATTCAGCCACATGAGCTGGAACTCTCTAAAGAATTCATATTCACCAATTAGTACTATTTGGCTCTCCTTTTCAATTACAGTTAAAACAGAATAATGTTTAAATCTTTCTTTTCAACTAAAACTTTTAAATCACCCTAATCAACATCAAGCGCCCTAGTTACCTCCAAAGGCAACCAAAGTATCACTTTTGTTTTTGCTTTTATTTGGGGAGGGGCCTCACCCTAATTGCATAATGATCCCATAGTTTTTATATATCCTTTATTTTTCATAAATGACATTTATTATTCTTTTTAATGCTTAAATTGTCCCACATTGGCCCTTTCATACTGTCTTCTACATTCTTTTGCAGTAACTTTGGTTTCCAAAAGTTCTCTGTGAACAGTATATATTAGTGCCCCAGGGATTCATTACTGTCTCTGGAAAGGTAGTGCACACAATATTATCCAATGGGGAGCTCGGGATGACAGATTTTCTTCAATGGAATTATTACAGAATACATTAAGATCCCTTCTAATGTGAGGGAACCTCTGGGTGGTTGTCACTATGACACATACAGAAAGCACTACACCCTAAATCCTAAAACAAGGAAAGCCAATTATCCTATTCCATATTTCTTTCTATTGAACTTTTGGATTGATTTATGCTTCATTATTAAGCTTAATAATGATTATGAGATTCTGTTGAAATATCATACAATTTTTAAAATATCACGTAATTTTCTTAGTGTTACATCAATGACACAATAAAAATACTACAATTGGACTGGGGGTATAGCCTGGTGCTAGCATACAGAAGTTCTCAGGGTTCTATTTCTAGCACTAAACAAAAAATATTATAATTATACCATAATTAAATGATACAGATATCTATAATCCAGGTTTTCACTTACATGTCATAAACTGCTTCACTTTACAAACAGTATTCAAAAACTAAAGCCTCTGAAAATGTAAATTTTTAAAAATCAACAAAGAGCATATACATACGAAGGTCACTGTCAACTGGATTCTTATTAATGAGTAGGTCACACGCAGTTTCATTGACTCCATTGTAAGTGTGCTTTACCAAGACAGAATAGTTTCCAAATTCTCCAAACTTGTATTCCAGCCTACAAAGATGAGATAAAAATATGACAAATGGCTAAATTAGGCAAAGGAGTTGGACTTTCCTAATTCATCAAGGGAAAATGATACCCCTTCCTGGGTACAGACCAGGAGAGATAAAATGTATCAAAGAGAGTAAAAACAAAACCATATAAGAAGAAAGGTAGAAAGAAAATTCAAACTTCGGTTAGATCACATCAAAGCAGAAACGAACCTACAAACTTCTTTCTCTTCCAGAGTATCGTTAATTTGCAGAATAGATCTGTGCTGGGTGCTGACAGAGACTTCTGCAATGCTGGGCTTCCCGGGTTTTCCACTCTGGGAAACATTTACCAGAAACTGAAACAAGCACTGCAAGATAAACGCACAACAGGTAACCTGTGAGAAGCTTTCTGCAGTGCTACAGATCAAACCCAAAACCTAGGGTCTGGCATGCAAGAAAAGCTCCCTACCACTGAGCTATACCCCCAGCCCTGTTAGGGGATTTTTAAACTCTCTGTGTTGTTGGAGGACATGACTACACAAATGAAAATCCGATCATGAATTTTCCTTCACATTTATAAAAAACTTCTATATTTTAATAACATAAAATTTACCTATTATTTTATGTTAAAATTGCTATGAATTAAACAATCTTTTCACATATTAGCAAGTATAGCCTACATTAAACCTTGCATCCTATTGTTTTCCTTAATATTATTTATCAAGTAAAGTTCCATGATTCTACCTACATTACATGTTTACAACACTGAATGGATACACCACATTTCGACAATAATTATAATTGTGGGTACTTAGGCTGGTTTCAAAACTTCTCTATTTTAACTTTTGATTTATAAACTTTTTTGTTTCATAAATATGATGTTTTAAATGATCTACACAAGAGATTCTCATTCCTTTAAATTCTTTCCCCAAAGTAGATTTCCAAAAGACACATTACTGGATAAAAAGTGATCGTTTTGATGATTCATGTTACAAGTGGTCAAATAGTATGTAAATAAAAATTATAAAAATATATCAATTTCTCATTAGTATTGCTAGGATTTTTAAAATAATTTTTATATTTGTTCATTTACTATATATCACAGCATTAAGATTAAATTTTAAATTATCTATAGATGAAATAATTCAATGCTTTTGCTATTTTATTTCTATGGTATGAGCCATCAGACCTCAGGATCTCTTGAACTTAATCTGGGAAATGTCCCCTTCTACTGTAATATTAAATTTTTAACTATATCAAATATTTTCCCATTCTACTACTTTCATTTTCATCTTGTTATGTTTTATTGTTGCTAATTAAAGTTTTTAAAGGATTATATGGTCATACTAATCTGGCTTTTTTCTTCTATTGCATCATTAATTTTTAAAACATTCTTTTTTAAAATTTTTTAGTTTGTTCAGTATATTTTTCAAATTCAATCCCCTTGGAGTGTTTGATAGATGAAATATAGTCCTTTGAATTACCTTCCCCCAAATTTTAGTCATAATACTATATATTCTTTTTCCCCCCAGGACAGGGGATTGAACTCCATGGCATTGTACCACTGAGCTATATCCCTAACCCTTTCTCTTTTTTATTTTTGAGACAGAGTCTCACTAAGTTGCACAAGATGGCCTTGAACTCACAATCCTCCTGCTTCAGCCTCCTGAGAAGCTGGGATTACAGACATGTACCACCATACCTGGATAAGAAAAACGAAAATCAATTTTTGAATCTCAAATTTAACATCTTATGTTTGTTGGGGGGAAAAAACGCTTGTTAGACCATAATTTTTTTTATTTCAGCTTATATATTTATTGCAATTCCTCATATTCTTAATTTCCTTTGTTCCTTTAAATTTTTGAATTGACTTTTAAGTTTTTAACATTTCTTGACTCTTTTTCTCAATTCTTCTCATTTCTAGTTTAAATACTTATTACTCCTGTTTCCTCTTTTTTTGTTGGATGATTACACTGTTTGCTTTCCAAAACTTTGAGATTCCATACTCAACAGTTTTGTACTTCCCTTTTTCCTTCTGACTACAGCCTTTGAAGATAGAGGGGGGAGGAAAAAATTGACACAGGCCACAAAAAGTCACTGTATGTCACTTAATCTTAGTATTACCATTTGCAAAATCCTCTCGACTCAACTATTGTGAGGATTAAATAAGATATACACAAAACAAGCCTTTAGTCAATAGTAGCTATAACTTCCGTTATCATCATCTTTATTAATAATTAAATAAGCCAGGTGTGGTGGCACACACCTGTGGTTCCATGGATTTGGAAGATCAACGGAGAGGTATTCCAAGTCTGAGGCCAGCCTCAGCAACTTAGCAAGGTCCTTACAACTGAGTGAGATTCTGTCTCAAAATAAAAAGGGCTGGAGATATATCTCAGTGGTGAAGCAACCCTGAGTTCAGTCCCCAGTACCAAAAAAAAAATTTTTTTTGAAGTAATGTTTTGTAAGAAGTGCTTTGGCCTGGCCTAAAGATTTTTCAATGAAATACTTATATTATATCCCTATTTCATTAGTTTGTTTTCTGTTGTGCAGAGGAATGTGGGATATATAATCCCTTCTTTTGCTATTTATTTAATCTCATTTGACCTCACACATGATCAATCTTACTGTGAAATAAATATATTATTGAAGTCATCTACTTTTTTCTATTTAATTCCTGATAAGTGTCAGTTGTTTATTACCAATAAAGACACTTAGATAGAAAAGCTTTATTCTGCTTCAATTTACATACACTATGTCACAAAATGTCCACAAGGAGCTAATAAGCAAGTTCCATTTCCCCCTGTTCACAAGTAAAGAAACTGAGGCACAGAAAAGGTAAGTACCATACTCAAATTCACACAGAGAGAAAGTGACAGAGACCAGGAAGACACCTATAATCCAGTGACTTAGGAGGCTGAGGCAGAAGGATCACATGATTTAGGCTAGCCATAGCAATGGAGCAAGGTCCTAAGCAATTTAGTCAGATGACATCCTGTCTCGAAATACAAAATAAAGACTGGGGATGCAGCTCAGTGGCAAAGCATCCCTGAGTTCAAACCACAGTACCAAATAATAATAATAATAATTATTATTATTATTATTATTATTATTATTATTATTATTATACAGAAAATAAAGTGACAGAGGCGGGACTTGAACCAGACACTTTGGCTGTGGAATCCATGCTCTTAACCCCTTCATTCCACCACAACTACTTCAGGTCAGCTGATTGAACCCCAATCAGCTTGCTCTAACACAGTGAGACAAATGCATATTGTCATTTGTCTCTACAACTTTGTTTTGCAGTTTCTATCATTATGACCAGGGTCGTGGCTTAGTGGTAGAGCTCCTGCCTAGTATATGAGGCCATGGGTTCAATCCCCAGTATCACCTGCACAAAAAATTAAATATAAATAATAAATTCTTCATTTTCAGAGAGGCAGACTCCTGGAATAATGGTCTTTCCCTCCACCTGTGCCTTCCTACTGTTCTCCTAGGCTTGTCCTCAGAGATGACCCAGGTATTTCTTTCTTGATTATATTTCTTCTAATTCCTTATTATAATCTGTTTCCTTGCCTGTAAAAACTGAAAGTGACGTGTAAGGGCTTTAGAGGTGAGAACATTAAGGATCATGCCAAACAAGCCCCAAAGCAGACAAAATTATGAGTTTGAATACAATACGTACACGATAACACCGTTCAGATTTCCAGTAAATAGTCAAGTTAGTTCCCAGCAGTTCATTATGGATGAGTAGCAAAGCCTGATCCATCTTCAGCTCCACATGCCCTTTTTTGTTTAAATCTAAATCTGATAAGAATAGAAAGAAAAATTAAAAAAAAAACAACACCTGAAAGACGTGCTAGAGACAAACCAAATACACCAGTAAGTGCTTCTCTGCACTCTAGAGTTTTTAGGGTCTAAAACATGCTTTCTCTACACATGAATGCACACACATACCCATATAGGTACCCTTTTGCACAGAAGCCTCTACTGCAAACAAGGATTCAGTCAACACCATTCACATCCAGTGTGCAAAAAGGCTATGAAAAGAACTTATATCCACCAACTGCTAAGATGAGATTGGCCCTGAATTTAACACTTTCCATATAATGACAACTGAGCTGAGTATTTTCTGCATTTTTCAAATGAATAAATTAAGGCTGACAAGAGTTAAAGCCCATGGTCACAGAGTTTTCTAATGAAATCAATGACCTAAACACAGTTGTTAGATCCAAACCCCAGACTTTCCTCTCCCATGTTACCAGTCTGTGCACTCAGCCTGAGCAGCTGGTTAGACATGCAGAGCTCCAGCCCCTCGGACTCAGTGTGCACTTAGCAGGATTCCTAGATGATCTGTGCGTTCTTTTAAGTTTAAGAAGTCCAGCTCTCCATCACTTTGGTTTGGGGGTCTGAATCTCTTTCTTGTTATCATGACATATTTGAGAGGGGACAGGAGTGGATTAGAGTTGAAGGCAGAAGGGAGGAAGGAAGGAAGTAAGATAGGGAAGGAGGGATGGAGGAAGGAAGGGAGGAAGGGAGGAGGGAAGGAAGGGAGGGAGGGAGGGAAGAAGGAAAAAAAGGATGGAGGGAAGGAAAGGGAAGGGAATGGAGGAGATGGTGCATACTCTGTTTTGCTAATTTGGAAAACAAACTGAACTGATATTATCTGAAGTTAAAGCAAAGTTCATTTAAACCAACTGATATGGTATGGAAGAGAAATCAATTTACCCTCTAGAAAAAGAGGAAAAAGGGTAACTATATAATAACCCCACTAGAAAGGCATCAATTTAGTCTCTTATTTTGTGATATGAAAGCTTTCTTCAGACCTCCCCAGTAACTCATCTGAATGGTTCAGAAAGTTTCACTTTACCAGCTTAAATCTCTCATTTTTATCTTAATTTACCCTTACTTTGCTTGGTGAAGACAAAACACACAAAGTCTTAATTATCTACTGACATTTTTTCTTCTCTAGGCTAAATAAAGGATTGCCCACCATTTTTTCTGATCTTCAGCCTCCTTCTAGAAAACTTTTAATCCAAGCAGTGTTTGGGCCAGGGGTAGAACATAGTACATTAAATGTCTGCAACTCCAAGTTAGATCACCTTGAACCTGAATCCCACCCTGCCTCAGTTCCTCATCAATAAATGAGGGGTCATAAGAGTGCTTACTTGGTAAGACTGTTAGGGAAGCGAAATATGATGATATATGTAGACGTTTGACACAGAACATGAAACAAAATAAGTGCTCAATAAATGATCAGTAGAATGATCCAGGTTACAGTTGGAGCTTCTTTAGGATTGGGAACATCCAAGTAAAATTTTTAAAAGTTGTTTCTTCTTTTTTTATTTAACTTAATTTCTAGTACCTATTTCCTATCTCTTTATAATTTAAGAAATGATGCTAGATACATCTGAAACTCATATGTTCTTCTGGGTACATGGTTTGTTTGGGGTTTTTTGTTTATGGTCTTTTGATTTTTCCATTACTGGAGATTGAACTCGGGGGCACTTTACCACTGAGCTATATCCCTAGTCTTTTTTATTTTTTTATTTTGAAACAAAATCTCACTAAGCTGCTGAGGGTCTTGCTAAATTGCTGAGGCTGACCTTGAGCTTTTGATCAGCCTCCTGAGTCCCTGGGCTTATAGGCGTGTGCCACCACACCCAGCTCCTGACATGGTTCCTGAGAATGAACTTTCAGAAATGAAATTTTTAATCAAAAATAGCTTCTGATATTAATGTCCAGGATATACGAAGAACTCAAAAAAACTTACCAAAAAAACACACAAAAAAACTCAATCAATAAATGGACAAAGGAACTGAACAGGCACTTCACAGAAGAAGAAATGCAAATGGGCAACAAATATATGTAAAAATGTTCAACATCTCCAGCAATTAGAGAAATGCAAATTAAAACTACACTTAGATTTCATGTCACTCCAGTCAGAATGGCAATTATCAAGAATACAAGTAACAATAAATGTTGGTGAGGATGTGGGGGAAAAGGTTCACTCACACATTGCTGGTGGGACTGCAAATTGATACAACCACTCTGGGAAGCAATATGGAGATTCCTTAGAAACTTGGAATGGAACCACCATTTGACTCAGTTACACTACTCCTCAGTATACACCCAAAGGAGATAAAACAGCACACTACAGTGACACAGTCACATCAATGTTTATAGCAGCTCAGCTCACAATAGCCAAGCTTTGGAACCAACCTAGGTGCCCTTCAACAGATGAATAGATAAAGAGAATGTGGTATATATACACAATGGAATATTACTCAGCCATAAAGAAGAATGAAATGTTGGCATTTGCCAGTAAATGGCTAGAACAGGAGAATATCATGCTAAGTGAAATAGGCCAGTTCCAAAAAAACAAAGGTCGGATGTTCTCTCTGATATGTGGATCTTAAGCCATAACAAGAGAGGGTAGAAAGGAGAAATACAGAAGTTCATTGGATTAGACAAAAGGGAATGAAGGGAAGGGACAAGGGATAGGAACAGGAAAGACAGTAGAGTGAATGGGGCATAACTTTTCTATGCTCATATATGAATACAAGACTAGTGTTATGCAAACATCATGTTCACCCACAAGAATGGAATCAGAATTGTAATAGGTTGCACCCCATGTATGTATAATATGTCAAAATACACCTTTCTGTCATGTATACCAAAAAAAAATTTTAAATAGCCTTTGACTACCTTCTGATATATATTATGAAATTCCTCTCCAATTCAGTGGTGCTGATTTATGATACCAATGGCAATGATTATAAACTCCCAGGCAGGGAGGGGCAGGGGGGAAGGAAAGATGGTGGAATGAGACAAACATCATTACCCTATGTACATGTATGATTACACAAATGGTGTGACTACATCATGTACAACCAGAGAAATGAAAAGTTGTATTTCATTTGAGTACAATGAATCAAAATGCATTCTGTTGTCATGTATAAATAAATAGAACAAACAAGAAAAAAAAACTCTCAGGCAATACCAATAATGATGTTTTTAATGTATGCTAGGCCCTAATAGTCCTATGAAATAGTTCTTAGTCTTGAGGTTTGCTGTTGTTGTTTGTTTTGTTTTGCCTTTTTTCCCTCTCTTTTTATTTATTTATTTATTTATTTATTTGGGGCTGGGGATTGAACCCAGGGCCTTGTGCTTGGGAGGCAAGTACTCTACCAACTGAACTATATCCCCAGTCCTTGCCTTTTGTTTTTGACAGGTCTCACTACATTTCCCAGACTGGCCTAAAACTCCTGTGCTCAAGTGATCATCATTCTCAGCCTCCTGAGTAGCTGGGACTACAGAGATGCACTACTGGGCCCAGCATGTCTCCATTTTTTGGATGAGGAATCTGAGGCCTAGACAAATCAACCAGTTTGCTGAGGTCACCACCTACTAGCAGCCAGGATTTAAGGTGAAGTCAATCTAACCAGGCACCTAGGTTAGCAGTCTCCTGAGAGGACTTTCCTTAGCATCTGGTTCATGATTAGCCTTTGAATTCTTTCCCCCTCACATTTTAATCTGGTGAATAGGAAATAGCACTTTGAATTAATGATGAACAAGTTTGAATATGTTTTCCAAATGTTTAACATCAATATTTTCATGTGAGTTATTGGAATATTTATTGAACCACTTTGTCCCTGCGGTCTCCTGAAATATTTCTTTACATAGCAACTATAGAACAATTTCATTACATAACAACATAAAGTTTCTTTACATAGCAACAATATTATATCCTTTTCCATCTTTGTCATAATTGTTAATACATTTTTTCATTTCTCTTATTCAGTTTTGATGGTTTTTCTTTTTCAAATTTAGAGTTAACTATGTGTCCACCTTCTCCTCTGCAATTTTTCTATACATCATCATAGTCTAACTTCATACATGGAATGACTTCTGTTTCTTACTCAAATGTCTATGAATCTTTAGTGGTGGTTGTTTTATGCTTAGTTCTTGTTTTATGCTTAGATTTTCCATATGAATTTTAGACTTTGAAAGCTCTTAATTGTCATCATTACTAATTATGTCATTTGGGAATGTGCAGAGGGGCTCAGTTCAACAGAACATCAGAATTATCCAGAAAGCTCTAAAAAAAACAATGAAAATACCAATGTGCTGGCCCCACTCCAGACCAAGTAAATCAGAATCTCTGTCCAATCAGAAACAACAACAAAACTTCCAAATAATATATATTTTTAGTTGTGGATGGACACAATACTTTTGTTTTATTTATTTATTTATTTATTTATTTATTTTATTTATATGTGGAACCCAGTGCCTCACAGGTACTAGGCAAGCGCTCTACCACTGGGCTACAGTCCCAGCCCCAAAGTGATTCTTACGTGTGAAGACCATATATAGAGATTTTGACACAATTCTTTGTGCTTTTTTGCATTATTTGAATGGGTTTTTTTGTACTTTGTTTTTGCAGTATTTATTTGTTGTTCATACTAGGGATTGAACCCAGGGGCTCTCTACCACTGAGCTACATGGTCTTGCTAAATTGCCCAGGCTGCCCTAGATCTTGAAATTCTCCTGCCTCAGCCTCTCAAGTGACTGAGATTACAAGTCTGCACCACCATGCCTGGCTGATTGTATTTAAAAACAAAAATGAGTTTGTATCACAGACACACACAAAGCAATTACTAAGCCATTAAATCAGACCTCTAACTCAGTTGTAGAGCACTTGCCTAGAATGCAGGAGACCCTGGCTTCCATCTCCAGCACCAATGAAGTGGAGGTAGAACTCTAAATTGAACCTGATGCTCAGCTTCAAGAAGCTTTTGACTTGCCGTACAAATGACCTAAGATATGTCAGAGCAACCTTCATGGGGCATTATAGACAAAAGAACAATTCTTTCTTTCTCTTCCTATGTTGTCTTGGGTGGAAAATAAACCAAATAAAGACACCTTTGAATAATGCAGGAATAAATGCGCTATTGTATATCAGAACTTTATTTCATTTCCAAAAATTTAATTTTGGGTTCTAGCTCTCTGCTTATGAATATCTTTGCTGAGTGTTATGGTTTAGATATAAGGTGTACCCCAAAAGTTCATGTGTGAGACAATGAAAGAATTTTCAGAGGCAAAATGATCACATTATAAGAGTTGCACTCTAATCAGTGGATTAATCCACTAATATGGATTAACTGGGCAATAACTGAAGGCAGGTAAGGAGTGGCAGGAGGAAGCAAGTAACTGAGCATATGCTTTTGGGGTTTATATTTTGTCCTTGGTGAGTGGCACGGGCTCTCTCCCTCCCCCTGCCCCACACTTCCTATTCTGTATCCAGAGCTGCTTTCCTGAATCTTGCCCTTCCTTCATGATGTCCTGCTTCACCTTGGGCCCAGAACCATCAGGCCTTTTGGTCACAGAGATAAAAAAGCTAAAACACTGAGCATATTTCTTAATCAAGTTTCCCCTCACCATTGTCCCTCCCTCTGGGAATCAAACCCAAGGCCTCACACATACTAGGCAAGCACTCTACCACCTAGCTACACCCCCAATTCATCGCTGAGGATGTTTTTAAATATATTTTTCCTTATTTTTTTCAAGTTACATTAAGTCCCCAAGTCAAATGAAGATGAATTTCTTAGTAGAACGTTTTCCAGCCTAAATATGGGCTTCCATTGGCACAAAAAGCCTGGATGTCTTCTTCACAGGAACGTTATGGGAATGGAACACATTAAGAATACTAGCATGAAGGCCAGGGGGTGCATCTCAGTGGCCAAGCACTTGCCTAGTATGTATAAAGCCCTGGGTGTACAATCCCCAGCACCATAAAAGAAAAAAAAAATCACTTTTTCTGTAAAAGAAGTATTGCTGCTAACTGGTGCTAATATACAGAGGAACAGCTTTGGATGGGATCTGTCCCGGACAAACGGTGATTACATAACAGTTTGGAGACCTTTCAATTACAGAAGGAGGGGAGTACACGAAATGGACTGGAGACTGAGGTCGGGCTGAGGGAGGCAGTATATAAAATGTCATCAGCTGAGATGTTTTTTAGAATTCATTATGTCTTCCTCCTACAAGATGCTGACTAAGGGAAAGGAACAATCTGAACTCCACACACAGACACCCAAACTCCTGTGTTCTGATACAGAAAAGGGGATGGAAGGAGGAAGAAAAGAGGCAAGTGACTCACCCTCCCAAGTGATAAACTGCCCTGGCCCTTGCCCCCAAACACTGACTTAAGGGGGTTTGCGAACTTGACAGATCCCTCAATTCCTGGCCAAACCATTCACTGTGAAAATGACCCTCTAGGGTTCTGGGGATCCTCAGCCAAGAGTTTAGAGGCACTGGAATGTTTATTTTTCACTATTTTCTCCCCTAGTAAGTTCCGGGAGCAGGCAAATGAGGGAAACACCGGCTGAATCTCGTTCCTCCTGTCCTGGTTGCCCCCTGCCATCACCCAGGCGCAAAAATGCCAGTCCCCGCGGTACTCGAAGCCCCTCCCAGGCGTCGGACGAAATGTAGATTCCCTGCAAATCACAGCCTCAGCTGCAGCTCCACCGCGTTACAAGTAAAATTCGCCCAAGGGAGGCTCACCCGAAAGTGCACCCAACATTAGACTTCAGGCAACGGCCTTCCACCGCCGCCTTTCAGTCACTGCGTGTTGGACTTTCACTCGGGAAAACGAACCCGGGAAAAGTCCCTCTCTGACTCGGGGTCACGTGCTCAGCGTCCCGCAGCTCCAGCAACCTTTCCAGGCCCGCGTTTCGGCGCCCGGCTTTCCTACCCCGCAGGACACCAAAGGATTTTACTATTTCAACCGCCCTGTCCTCTTCCGTGAGGGACTTGGGGGCGGGGAGGGGGACTGCGTTTTTGTGTAAATCTCTCCATAAGCTAGACCAGCTGAGGCATGGCTTTCGGTTCAGTCCTTTCCTCGGCTACTCTCGCTCCTGCTTGGCTTTGCAGTTGTGGAGTAACACGTCTCCCGATCAAAGGTGTCATACTATTTAGTCAAAAGTCGCCAGTTGTGCCCGGAGGCGCCGAGCCCGGCGCAGAGTGGACAGGGCGCGAGGCTACCTCGCAGCCCCGCTCTCGGTGGAGGCGGGCGCGCACCAGCACGGCGCTCCCTCCGCAGGGCGAGCGCGCGCCGCGCGTGCCCCGGGCCTTCTCCCGTTTGGGTGCTGTGTGGATGCTCCTGCTCTGCGCTCCTCACCACCTGCCCTGGCCGCGCGGTGCCTGCAGCTGCAGCCAAACGTGCCTAACTAGACGCCGGTCCCGAGGGAAACTCGAACATCGTAGTCGAACAAAAACTGGCTCTGGAGGACTGGTTCAGCGTCCCGAGCTGGGAGACGCCACCGCACAGGGGACACTTGTGCGCAGCACAGCCCGTCGCGCCCGCGGGCCGGCAGTAGGAGGGACGCAGGGCCGCGGCGCACTCACCTTGCTGCGGCTCGGCTTCCGCGCCCGGCTCCGCGGAGCCGCCGGGGGCCAGCAGCGCGGCGCTCAGCACTGACGCCGCCAGCAGCAGCGCGGCCAGCGCCCAGCCTGCGCCCAGCACCCGGCGCATGTCGCCCGCCGCTCTCTCCGGCCGCCGCTCCCTCCCGGGCGCCGCCTCCTGGGACGCTGCTCCAGGGCCGCCGCGCTCCTCCGCCCGGCGCTTCTCGGCGGTGGGCGGCCGCGCGCCCGTCATCGCCTCCGCTCCGATGCCGTCACTGCCGCCGCCTGAGTCACCGCGGGGGAGGCGGAGGAGCCGAGGGCAGCGCGGGAGGTGGGGAAGGCCGAGGGGCCGGGCCGCGCCGCGCCCCGCCGGGGCCGGGCCAGGCCTCTCTAGGCCCTGCCCTGGGGGAAGATTTTCTACACTTTGCGGCAGTGCTTTTGTCTTGGGGAGAGAACGTCCGCGGGACAAGGTCTCCTGCGGGCCAGGAGTCTTTGTTCCCCAGTCCTTTTCCCTGGGCAACATTCTGCTAGATTCCTGCACCCAGCCGTTCACCACACAAATGGATGTTAGAGGCCTTACTAGAGGATGTTAGAGACTTAGGGTCGTGTCCCCCACCAGCCCAGCACTACGTACACCCGGGCGTTTACTATCCAGAGAAAGGGACACGACTTAAAAGCCTCCAGGTGTTACTACTGCTTTGAAAAGCCTGTTGTCAATCTCTGATGAAGTTCAAGGTGCTCACCGTATCCACGTGGGTGAATCTCAAAATTAGGGGTGAGAAGGAAATGCAGGTTGCACAATAACTTTCCAATAGCATAGAAATTGAAGCAAAAAAGTACAGTAAATTCGAGAATATACACATGTAATAGAAGTGTACAAACACATGGAAAATGAACGGGAAATTCAAGTAAAAGTTGTGGGTAGGGAGAAAGCAGAATAGTAAGCCTACTTCACAATGGGCTTCAATTGGCAGTATTTTATTACTTAAGTTGGGTGATAAATACGTATATGGATGCACCACTCTAGGACTTTTAAAAATATATTTCTTTGCATGCCTGAATTATTTGATTTTTGTAATTTACAAAACAGTGTGATTAGTGCCATGTTAGGAGAACGATAAGATGTAAAGGTAGCGTTTGACAACACCTAAACTAGTCACCCGGAAAGCTTCCAGAAGGACTGGCATTTGCCTTTGTCCTGAGAGATGTTACCCAGGAGAAGTGAAGAACATTTCCAGCAGAAGGAATAGCCTTTGTAAGGGCTCAAAGAGAGCACAGCTTAGCAGAGGGTCTGAAGGAAACCTGGTGCAACTGGAGCAGAGATTTATGAAGGAAGGAGGTGACAGGAGGTTAAGTAGACAGGATAGACTTTTTCCTAAGTACAGTAGGAAGCTGTTGATGAGTTTTAAGGTGGAAAATGACTTTCAAGAAAATCATAATCATCAACACTCTCAGTCTCAAGCTCAAATGATTTTTCTTAGGTGAAGAAAGCCCCTATGCCAAAATGTCAGGGAGAGGTCTAATTACTCCCTTTTTTCTCTGTCCTCTGCCCTACTTTTAGTTTCAGGCAAAGTTATTGGGAAAGATCTCCTTAAACAAGGCAAGGAAGGAGCTGAGACTTGAATGAAGTGTTCAAAATCCCAGATGTGGGGGAACACTGATGTCTGAGCACTCTAGCAAAGCTATTGTAACAAGTCTACCAGTCACTGCTGGTCTGCTCAGCAGTGGCCCTCTCTGGCCCAACCCAGGCTTGAACCACAGGAGTCATTGGATGGCTATGTTCTTCTCTCTTAGAGGGCAATTCTTTCAACTTGGTCACCACCCTCCATACCTATGAGAAGCTGGAGCTCCTGTCTTAGGGCTGTACATGAGCTGTTCCCTTTACCTGGACACACTTCTCCACCCAAATACCTCAGGACTCCCTCCCTTACTTCATTCAGGTTTCAGCTCCATCATTGCCTCAACTAAGGAGACCTCCCCAATAACTTTACCTAAAACTAAAACATCCTCCATCCCACATCCTGTTTCATCTGCTTTATTTTCTTCATTGCACTAATTTCTGACATGATAGTGGACCTCTGTTTCCTTTACATAAGAATGTAAGCTCCATGAAGATAAGTAGTTTTTCCTGAAAACAAAAATCTTCTCCATTAAAATATAATACATTAATGATTAGTTCTGACCTCTTGGATTTATCCCAACCAAGTTTGTTTCTTTTTGTTTGTTTGTTTTTTAGTTGTAGGTGGACACAATACCTTCATTTTATTTTTATGCAGTGCTGAAGATCGAACCCAGGGCCTCATGCCTGCTAGGCAAGTGATTTACCACTGAGCCACAATCCCAGCCCCTAGGTTTGTTTCTTGCTGGCACTCCTGCAAGCTCACTCCAATGCTTCATTGCAACAGGAGCTTCTACCATTACTGATGCAGTGGAAAGACAACGTAGCAAATCCTACACTGATTATTAAAATTCCTGCTCAGAAGAAATGGATGTAACCTCCATTCACATTTAATTGGTCAAAGCAAGTCATATGGCCTCTATGACCAACAGATGCAGAAAAAACTGTGCAAAATGTAGCCCTATTCAACTCCTAACAAAGTGGAAATAGAAGGAAACTTCCTCAGTATGATAAAGGGCATCTGTAAAAAAACCCTAGAACTTGAAAGATTAAATGTTTTCCTTCTCAAATCATAAGGCAAGTATATTGCCTTTAACACCTCTATTTTACACTTAACATAAGGTCCAAGTCAGTGCAATAATGCAAGAAAAAATAAAAAGCTCTATTTGCTGGGCATGGTGGTACATGCCTAAAATTCCAGTAACTCAGGAGGCTGAGGCAGGAGGATGGCAAGTTCAAGCCTAGTCTCAGAAATTTAGTGAGACCCTAAGCAACTTGGTGAGACCCTGTCTCAAAATAAAAAGGCCAGGAATGTGGCTTAATCCCTTGATTTTAATTAAAAATAAATAGGCTCTATTTTAAAATGGCATGATTATATATACATGGGAAAACTTAAATCTATACACACAAAAAAAAACTAGAACTAATAAGTGAGTTTGATAAAGTCAAGAATTCAAGGTCAATATACAAAAATTGTACTTTTATTTCCTACTAGATAAGCAACTGGATGTTGACATTGAAAAATTGGCATATACAATAGCATTTTAAAGTTCAATAAATTTAAACTGGGCATAATGGCACATGTCTGTAATCCCCCAAAAATCAGGAGGCTGAAGCAGAAGGATCACAAGTTCAAGGCAAGAGGATCACAAGCTCAATGCCAGCCTCCTGAGTAGCTGGGGTAACAAAAAGGCACCACCACGCCTATCTGGAACTCTTATAATTTAATTATAAGAGAGCAAATGAGGGCAGGGATTATGGCTCAGTGGTAGAGCTGCTTGCCTAGCATGTATGAGGCCCTGGGTTCAATCTTCAGAACCACATAAAAATAAAGTAAAGGTATTGTGTCCACCCACAACAAAAACAAAATATTTTTTATTTTTACTTTTATTTATTTATTTATTTTTTTGGAACCAGGGATTGAACTCAGGGACACTCGGCCACTGAGCCACATCCCCAGCCCTATTTTGTATTTTATTTAGAGACAGGGTCTCACTGAGTTGCTAAGGGCCTCACTAAGTTGCTGAGGCTGGCTTTGAACTCGCGATCCTCCTGACTCAGCCTCCCAAGTCGCTTGGATTACAGGCATGTGCCACCGCGCCCGGCTATAAAATATTTTTTAAAAAGAGAACAAATGACCTCCCCACCCCATGGGCAAAAGATTTGAACTTTTCATGAAAGAAGATATATATAAATTGCCAATAAACATATGAAAAGGTATAATTTGTCTTTAGGCAAAGGCAAATTTAAACTTCACTGAGGTACCATGATGTATCTACTTAGAAAAGCTATAATTTAATGGGCTGATAACAAATATTAGCAAGATGTAGATAAAAGGAAAGTCTTGGCTTTTTGGTTTTTTGGTTTTGAGACAGTCTCACTATGTAGCCCAGGCTCAATCTCACAATCCTCCTGCCTCAGCCTCTAGAGTGGTAGTACTGCAGTACTTGCTACTGCGCCTGGGACTAGGGATTGAACCCAGGGGTGCTCTACCACTGAGCTATGTACCCCAACCCTTTTATTTTGAGATGGAGTCTCACTAAATTGCTGAGGCTAACTCCCATTTGTGATCCTTCTACTTCAGCCTCCTGAGTCTAGGATTATAGGTGCACACCATCCCACCAGGCTCAGATGGAATTCTTTAACAATCCTGATGGGAATTGGAATGATTCAACTGCTTTGTAAAACAGTTTGAAAATTGTTTTTTTTAATGAGGTTAAACATTGACATAAAACTACCTGATCAGTTCTATATATTGCCTAAAACAAGTGAAAAATATGCCCATACACAGATGTGCAATTTTAACATTAACAGCTGTTTTTTTAATATCCCAAAACTGGAAACTAAATGTCCATCATCAGGTGAATGGATGAACAGATTGTGGTACACCATACAATAGAATACTACTCACCAATAAAAGATATAAAGCACAGATACATATAACAACAGATGAATGTCAAAAACATTACACTAAGCAAAACAAAACAAAAAGTATATACTGTACATATGCTGTAGTTTGAATGTTTGTGTCCCTCCAAAGTTCATGTTGAAACTTATTCTGCAATGTATTACTTCAAAGAGGTAGAGCCTTTGGGAGGTAATTGGGTCTCAGTGAGGGTTTTTCCTAGTGAATGGGATTAGGATCTTTTTTAAAGAATTTTTCCTTCCACCTCCCCCATCATGTAAAGCACCATCCTGGAAGTAGAGATAGGGACCTCATTGGACACTGAACTTGTTGGTCCCTTGATCTTGAACTTCCCAGCCTCCAGAACAATGAGAAATAAATTTATACAATTTATAAATTATCCAGTCCAGATATTTTGTTATAGCAGCACAACAAACTAAGACACACATGCTTCTATTTATTGAAACCCTGAAAAAGAAATTCTAATCTGTCTAAAAAGAAAACAGAGTCTTTGTCTGGGGCCAGCAGTAGGAAAAGGATTGACTGGGATGTGATGCATACAAAATTCCCCGAGTAATAGAAATGTTCTGCTTCTTATCTGAAGGGGTAGTGACATGAGTATATAAATGTATCAAAACTCACTGAAATGTATACTTAAAATTGTGTTTTATTACATATAAACTATACCTCCATAAGCTGAGTTTTTAAAAATCAACAATATTTCTTCCTGTAAGTAAACAATGATTCCTAGGTTTCTAGCTTGGGAGATCAGACGGATGGGATGCTATCCATCCAAGGTAGGAAACACAAATGAAGTTCAGAAGAAAGAAGAGCTATCTGGGAAATTTATGAGTTGGAGCTGTTCTTTAGATCCATGTCTATTGATTAGATTGTTTACTCTTGTTGAGTTGTAATTCTTTTCATATATGGGATATTAATCATATATATGTCAACATGACCTGCAAATAAATTTGAGATAAAATTCAAGAGAATTAAATATTTGAGAAAAATCAGCAAGGGATGTCATAGAAGAGATTAGGTCACATGTAGGGCTAAGAATGGAACCTTTAGGAGCACATGGGATGGGCAAAGATGGAGAATAAGTCTGGGTGCTAGAAGGAAACTAGGTATGACATCATAGAGGAAAGGACTAAAAATCATTCACTCAACTAAGCTACCAGGTCAGTTGACAGCAGTTTCAGGGCAGTAGTAGTAGCAAGGGCCCAACTGAAATGGGTGATAGAATCAAAATAATACAAAGTATAGATGTTACTACAAATGTTGTTGGGACTTCTGAATAGTCAAATGCAAAATGAATGAAATTGGACACTTTACACCATATATAAAAATTAACAAAATGTATGAAGCCCGCAAGGTAACAGTAAATCTATAGAATTCTTACTAGAAAAGATAGAAATAATCTTCATGACTTTGCATTTGGCAATGTATTCTTAAATAAAACGCCAGAAATACGAGCAACAAAAGAAAATTGGAGATACATTGGACATAATAACAATTTTAAAATTTTTTGTTTCAAAAGACACTGCCAAGAAAGTGAAAGCTGACAACCCATGGATTTGGAAAAATATTTGCAAAACATATAGCTCATAGACTAATACACAAAGAACTCCTACAATTCTACAACAAAGCAAAAAAATTTCATTTGAAATTAGGCAAAGAAAAAACTGGTAAAAGAGCTGAATAGACATTTCTCCCAGAAAGATAAACAAATAACCAATAAGAACATGAAAAGATGCTCAGAATTGCCAGTCACCAGGAAAATGGAAATTAAAACCACTGTATATGTGAACTGAAAGACTTAATAGTGTTAAAATGTCAATACTACCAAAAGCAATGTACAGATTCAATACAGTATCTATCAAAATCCAAATGACTTTTTTTTTTTTTGCAGAAATAGAAAAATTCACCTAAAATGCATATGGGATCTGAATAGACAAAACAATCTTGGGGGAAAGAGTTGAAAAAAAAAAAAAAGAGAGAATAAAGAGAATTTGTGAAAACATTGTGCTGTTTTAATTGGTACTTTTCCTAGTAATAAACCCAAAGGAATAGAAGTCAAAGTAACTATCATTACTTATTCACGTGAAATGCTATACAACTGATTACATGGAATTAGGAGTGAATGAACCTAATTTTCTTTCCAAAGGAGTTAATTCCAGGTAACAAAATCTTGACCAGTGCCTATGGTATCAGTAAGAATTTTTATTTGCTGACTTTTTTTCCAGTTCTGGAGATTGAACCCAGGGGAGCTCTGCTCTTGAGCTACATCACCAGCCCTTTCTATTTTTATTTTGAGACAGGGTCTCATTAAGTTGCTACAAGTGACCTTGAACTTGCCTTACCCCTGCTTCATTGAGAACTTTAAACTTGCATGCAGTTTTGGTTTTGTTTTGTTTTGTTTTGTTTTGTACTGGGGATTAAACTCATGGGCACTTCACTACTGAGTTACATTTCCAGTCCTTTTTACTTTTTTAGTTGTAGATGAACCCAATACTTTTCTTTTTCATGCAGTGCTAAGGATCAAACCCAGTGCCTCACATGTATTAGGCAAGGGCTCTACCACTAAGCCACAACCCCAGCCTCCTTTTTTAATTTTGGGACACGGTCTTGCTAAGTTGTTGAGACTGGCCTTTGATCTTGTGATCCTCTCTCAGCCTCCCCAAGTTGCTGGACTTAAAGGCAAGTGCCACCACACACAGCTGGATGCAGTGCTCTTGCTGACTGCTTTATTAGTTTTGATTGCAAACTACAGCTCTCCAAATAATCTAAATTATTTTCTTCATTCTGTTTGCCCTCATAAAATATTACCAAAGTTGGGCTGGGGATGCAGCCCAGTGGCAGAACATGTGCTTAACATGTGGGAGGCCCTGTGTTTCATCCCACAAAAGGGGAGGGCAGAGAGAAATTATTACAAAAACACAGAAAATCATGGTTTCACATTTTAAATTATGTGGTTAAAAGTCATATGACAACAATGATCCCCCAAATGAGCAATATTTACTTTTAAAGTACATGGGAAGGGCTATAGAACCCGGGGGGGGGGGGGTCCTGCTAGGACTCCACTGCAGGTTCTTTCCATTTGGGTTTGGCCAGAGGCCGCCTTGCTGCAGCCATGGCAGCAGGTTCAGAGGCGGGATCTCAACCTTGGCCCAGCATTGAGAGCTGCAGGGGACCAAGAACACACTCACACAATGATGGCTGTCACCCTAAGGAGGAATCCCAGTGGAAAAAACAAAAATGCTTCAAGGAGGGAATAGTTGGAGGTGAACATGTCAAACCTTTTACTCCAGAGAAAGCAAAAGAAATAATGTCTTTACAACTTCCAGCAATCTTCTGTAACATGGTTTTTGATTGGGCAGCATGACACTTTCTGAGGTCCTTCACGGCAAGCCAGATAAGATTCAGAATGGGAATGAAAAGCAGAGTTTCCCAATTTGAAACTGCTTGTAATTACGTGGAAGCTACACTTGAAGAGTTTGTGATCTGGAACTGTGACCAGTCTAGTATTTCTGGACCATTTTAAGATTATGATCATTCCAAATTCTGGGCTTATGCTGACTACAAACATTGTTAGTCTGTTTGAAGACGACAGATGTTTTGGAGGACATGATGTGGTCTAATTTTGGGTTTCCTGGAAGAAATGGAAAGTACATTATGGATAGGCTCCCTGGGAGCCCACACCCTGTCATCTGGACTCCTGTTTGCAACTTGGTGTTCCAGGCACAAGGAAGGAAAAGATGGCATCTTTCCGCCAGAAAATATGCCTTTCCTTTATCCAACTAGAATCCCTTATGAACAATCTAGCATGTTCATTAAAATCAGTGTTGTCAATCCCAACTTAAAGCATTTTCTTCAGTTTCAAAAAGCTCAAAGACATACAGTCACACTGAACCCAGGACAGGTTCTGTTTGTTCGCAGACACTGGTGGTATTACATAGAATCTATTGATCCTGTCACTATCAGTACAAACTCATGGACTGCACTGGAAGAGGACCACCTAGCCAGGGTGGAAGAAGCCATCACCTACATGCTTATTTGTGCACTGAAAACTGCAGAGGACCCACATAATACCAGAGCTTGGTTAAACCCCGCCAAGGTTGAGGAAATATCCCACAAAGTCAATTGTCACTACTTAACTGTAGCTATATCTGCCTTTTTTGATCATTACAAAACATCTAAGATAATAGAAATTCAAGCACTGAGAATAAGGAGAACACACAAAATGAAGATTTAAACATGTGCAACCACATGGAGGTGGAAGGAGCTGATGGCCAGAAGATAACCATGGCAGCCGGAAAACAACAGGCAGCGAGTCTCTTTGGCCCTGATCTGGTCCCTGTAATGCTGAGGTCCACAGAAACACCTTCAGAAGGAGGAGGCATATTTGAAAGTTATGGCAAAGGCTCTGTCGACAACGATGGTAAACCCTTTGCAAAACTGTATGATGAGTAAAAGTGAAAATGCAGGAGTGGCACAAATTGCTTCAAGTAGTGCTCCAGCCCCTTCTCAAACATTCATTTCTACAGATGACTTGCTGGACTGCTTGGTGAATCCACAAGTGATCAGAATGGTGGCACAACTCCTGGTACAGGGGAAAAGCTTGTGATCCTAATAGATAACTTTTTAAATGACATTTTTATTTTTAAATAGTATGATTTTAAAATTAAAAAATGCAACAGCAAAAGGTCACTTTACACATTTGTAAATGCACTTATTCTTACCTAATTAAAATTCAGTTTGTTGCCCTTACCAAAAAAAAAAAAAAAAAACCAGGGGAAATACAATAACAGACCTTTTCTATGGAGAGCTACATGAGATAAGCCTTTCACAACCACCTATGTGCCCCATTTGGGGGACTGCCAGGTTTCTGCTTGTGCTGATTTATCTAACAATCATGATTATTTATAGCATCCTGTGAGAAAATGTCAATTACAGAACAAACCATATAGTGGTGGTGGGTTTTTTTCTTTTTTTTTTAATCAGTTGGCGTGAGGGAAACAGGAAGAGCACTGAGTACTTGCTTGTGCTTTGAGAATGGCTCACCTCATCTGTTTGTTCTGATACTTCCACTGAACTTCCATTGAGCAAGTCACATAGCACTGAATTCCCCATCAAGGTTTTAGTTAGACGATGACTTCCTCTCATAATTTTTACAGCTCTATTGATAATTACTTGTGTCCAAGACCAAACTGAAGATTGAACTGTTATAGGCAATGGCCCTGTCTGGCTGTGGCAATATAAAGCATCAGAAAGAACTCTGGAAAGAAAAGCAGAACTGCAAGTTACTCCCAAATTTTTCATGACGGAGACTGCATTTGTCTGAGCTGTCTAAGAACAGATAATTAGTCCTAACAGAGCCTGGGGTAACTTAGGTCTTCTAATCCTGGTATAATGTCCTTTTTCCTGCACCATGAGGTTAATTTTAGCTTTAGTGTCACTATGTAAAACAAATTAATTTAAAGCTGACAATTTTGCACCAAAGTCCAAACAATGAGAAAAGCACTCAAGAATACAACATGAATATGGTAAGAGCAAATAATTAATTTCACATATTAACTGCCTACTTCAAGTGAAAGGCTCCTAAGTATACTTGGCATTGAGAATTTTTTAAAAATAAGTTTTATTGAGACATAATTCACATACCATAAAATTTGTCCCCCTTTTTAAAAACAATTCAGTGATACTTCACATATTCAGAGTTGGAGAAGCATCACTACTATGTAATTTCAGAACATTTTCACCACTACCAAAAAGCCCTTAAAGGTCGAAAACATTCGACCTTTAAGTTTCTGAGTTTGGTTAATTTCACTTAGCATGATATTCTCCATTTCTACCCATGACTGATAATAACTGTTATCAGTCAATTCCCATTCTTTCTCCCCAACTCCCTACTACCCCCTGGCAAATACTATTTCTATGGATTTTCCTATTCTGGACATTTCATATAAATAGAATTACATGATATGCAGTCTTTTGAGAGTGACTTCCTTCACTTAGCATGTTTTCAAGGTCCATCCATATTGGAGAATGCATTAGAACTTCATTCCTTCTTTTTGCTTTGCAGTACTAGGAATTGAACCCAGGGGCACTGTACCACTCAGTTACATTTCATGGAAATTGACTTCAGTTCATGATCCTCCCTTTTCTCTTCTCTCTCTCCTTCTCCTTCTACTAGACTTCCTTTCACTCATCTATTAATTTGTATTTGATTGGTTCTTTATGTACTCTTATCCTTCCCTCACCCTTTCCTTTATTTTACTCCAGATTCCACATATGAAAGAAAACATTCGACCTTTAAGTTTCTGAGTTTGGTTAATTTCACTTAGCATGATATTCTCCATTTCTACCCATTTACTAGCAAATGCCATAATTTCATTCTTTTTAATGGCTGAGTAGAACTCCATTGTGTATATGTACCACAATTTCTTAATCCATTCATCTACTGATGGTCATCTGGGTTGATTCCATAATTTAGATACTGTGAATGTTTATAACATTTTTTCCTCAATGCCATTTTTTAAACTATGAAGAAAAACCATTATTTGAAGAATCATTGTCTTTTTCATATACTGCCAGTTAAAAATCTTCCATTTACATATTTCTTAAAAGCTCATAAATTTAGTTATTAAGGTAGGTAGAACCTCTTTATAGCTACACTTTTAATACTTCCTTCAAATACTGAGTAGATCACTATTTTTCTGCATCTAAGCCAGAAGCAAATGGCCTCAGAAATTTAAGCCAGATTTTAATCAGACCCAGTTTGCTCTTAGTTAGCAACCTTCATCTAGTTGCCAGGAGAGGTAGAACAGATTCAAATGTGCAGGTGAAGCCAGGCCAAACTGTGGTGCATACCCACTGTAATTCCAGCTACTCCAGAGGCTGAGGCAGGAGGATCTCAAGTTTGAAGCCAGCCTCAGCAATTAAGTGAGACCCTGTCTCAAAATAAAATAAAAAGGGCTGGGGGTGTAGCTCAGTGGAAGAGTGCTTGCCTACCATATGTGAGGCTGTAGGTTCAATCCCAGGTACCACAGAAAAAATAATGATGAAAAAAAAGTAGAAGTGGACACAGGCAAAAAGCCAGGTAGCTGAAAAGCAAAAAAAGCAAACAGAGCTGACACAAAAAACCACCATCAGAGCAGAACTGCTCTAACTTCCATTCCGTTCTGAAACCCCGCCCTTCAGTGGCTGCACTGATTTTTATAGCATTTCTCTTGTCTGAGACATCACAGTATCTCTGAGTAAATTCAAAACCTTTTGATAAGTATCCAAAATATCCTGAGCAGTGGGTCTTTCTGCAGGATTCAGGCTCTTACAGGCCTTATGAATATCAAACAAATGGAATCGAACCATATCACTCCCCTCAACGTGCCCCAAAAGGAAACTGGAGACATCTGGAATCTTCCATATATCGATCTTCTCATCATATGAGGGCATGAGATCATCATGAAAAGGTGTATCCTCTCCATAGGGCCACAACTGCTCAGGAGCCACAAAATCCCCACGAAGCTCCCTGTGGCCACATTTCACAAACGTCCCAGAGCTGTGGTTCACCAGGGGTAAGGCATCCAGGTCGTTTGCCACAATGCTGAAGTTGCTTGTCAGCAGATACTGAGAGAGTGTCTTGGGCAGGTCATTAGAGTCACACATGACCAGCGTGCCCGCGGGGCTGTGGTGCAGGTAGTTAATGATGCTGACATAATCCATGGCCAGCTGCAGCCTGTGCTGCCACGTGTTCACACTGTGGTACTTGGAAAGGTTTAGTGTTCCTTCCAGGTTGCTCAAGGAACCTAAAGGGTGATATTCAGTAAGAATAGTGTTGTCATCCTCACAATAGCCAACCAATGTGACAACGTGCTTGCTTTGTAGAGATTTCAGCATCTGTAGTCCATACAGGAAATCATCTTTCATTTCCAGACTGGTGAGCCGAGAGAGAGCAACTTTGCGTTCCTTCCACTCAGATAGAAAGACCTGAAACAAGGCCAGAAGAACATCAAATCTACCCTTTCCACCTGAAGTGAGGCAAGAAAGAACCAATACCTTCTGTGTGGCAGGTGTGGCATAGCAGACAAATGAGACGAGAACCCAGTCTTTGCAGTCCTAGTGTTGCTCTTGGTTAGTTAGAAAGACTCACTAGGAACAAACAACATGCAGGAAGGTGAACAGCAAATGAGTGCATAAAATTTCAGGGCAGGAGGGACTGACTGTGGTCTGGATGCCAATAGCCTGCTGGAGGTGACTCCGGAAGGCTCCTGGGAATTGGTCTTAGAGGATGGTCAGGACTTGCAGCACAGATGTGGGGCAAAGGGAAGGCAGGCCCAGGAGGGAAGGCTGCCTGTAACAGCACAAGGCAGCCCACTGCCTGCCAGTTCCAACTTACTGAAGCACAAAGGGTGCTTTCTGTATATGTATCTTTTGGGATTTTCCAAATCTTTCAAAATAAACATTTATTACTTCTATAATTTGAAACATTTTTTAAGACTCAAAACTACTATATATATGAAAGAGGACTAGAGGACCTCGAATATTTCTTCTGGATCTAAGAAGGGAAGCTTCTTATGGAAAAACCCCAATAAAAACAGTTGACCTTTCACATTCAAAAATCTTTCAAGCTGGGCGTGGTGGCGCATGCCTGTAATCCAAGCGACTCGGGACGCTGAGGCAGGAGGATCGTGAGTTCAAAGCCAGCCTCAGCAACTTAGCGAGGCCCTAAGCAACTCAGTGAGACCCTGTCTAAATAAAATACAATATAGGGCTGGGGATGTGGCTCAGTGGCCAAGTGTCCCTGAGTTCAATCCCTGGTTCTACAAAAAAAAAAAAAAAATCTTTCAAGACCTCAAATCCCTCAAACTTTCCCTATGGATCATCTTTTCTGTTCAAAAAAAAAAAAAAAAAGCCATTTTGCTCTGACTGCTACATTCAGTAAAAATTTGATGACTTTATAAAATTTTCATATGAAATATACTCTATAGATTTGCATTATCACTGAATTTGATATTTTGACTCTAATAAAAAAATCTTTAAAAAAATTATTTTAATCTTATTTTTTGTTAAGATCCAACACTTCTTCTTTTTTTTTTTGGTACCAGGGATTGAAACTGGGGGCATTTAACCACTGAGCCACATCCCTAGCCCTTTTTACATTTTATGTAGAGAAAGAGTCTGGCTAAGTTGTTTAGAGCCTCACAAAGTTGCTGAGGCTGGCTTTGAACTCACAATTCTGCCTCAGCCTCCAGAGCCACGGGGATTACAGGCCTGCACCACCACACCCGGCTAAAATCCATCACTTCTTTGGACCTATTTTGCATGGTCATGACTAGTACTGACAGATGGCTTTGGTAGGTTTGTTGTTGTTGTTTGGTTGTTTTATTTATTTTTTTCACAGTACTGGGATGAAGCCAAGAGCCTCCCACATGCTAGGCAAACACTTTAGCACTGAGCTAAATCCTCTTGCCCGTTTTTCTCCTTTTCTTTTCTTTTCCCTTTTTTTTTTTGAGACAGGGTCTCATGAAGTTGCCTAGGCTTGTCTGAAATTTGGTTTCCAGGTGCCTCAAGTCTCCCATGAAGCATTACAAGCTATGCGCCACTGTGCCTGGCTTGGTTTTGGTTTTCAAGGCTCTTTTTTCATACACAAACAATGATCACTTTAAGGAAGCTGCTACTATATGTTCAACAATAAATCATGGAAAAGGCAGAACCACAGGTCCCAAGTGACTTCCTCCTAAATCCTCAATCATGTCGTATTCATTTTTGTGCCTCAGATAAATGAAAGGTTATTAAACATTATTTATTAATAAATATTATTAGTCTTTGGGATGACTCACAAATATCTAAAACCTCTAGTGTTCAAAATCTGGAAATCATTTGCTAAAATACATTCTACTATCTTGTATAACTAAAAAGAATAAAAAATTTTTTAAAAAATCCGCAAACCATGGATTTCTACAAATCATTTCTTAGCAAACTCTAGTTATTTTTTTTATCACTTTCTAAAACATGTATATTTGGAGAGAACGTCGATGTGTTTATCTTTTTTTTTATTATAAAACTAATCATGAAGAGTCACCTTGGTTAAAAAAATAAAAGACAACTAAAGAAAGACAGAGTATATTTATTTTCTTTCTTTCTTTCTTTGTTCAGTACTGGGGATTGAACTCAGGGGCACTCTTACCACAAAGCTGGAGTGGGATGGGCAAGGCAAAACAGAGTAGGTAAGATTCAAGAGAAAGGGCGCGGACATTGTAAGGCTTTATCGAAAGAACTTTGCCAGATGGGGTGGCACATACTTGTGATCCCAGCAATTCAGGAGACTAAGGCAGGATGAGGGCCAAGTTTCAAGGCCAGCCTCAGCAACTTAGCAAGACGCTGGTTTTTATTCAGAGTGAGAAAGTAATTCACTTGAGAATTTTGAGGAGAAAAAGGACACATATTTGATTTATAATTTAATAATTCTGGCTATTGTGTTAACAGACTGAGGGGGTATAGGGCAAGTGTGGAGGCAGAGACCATTCTGGGTTTTTTTGTTTGGATTGGTATTGAACCAGGGGTGTTCTAACACTGAGCTACATCCCAAGTCCTCTTCATTTATTACTTTGAGACATTGTCTCACTAAGTTACCCAGACAGCTTCAAATTTGTGATCCTCCTGCCTCAGACTCCCAGGTAGCTGAGATTACTACATGTGGCACCCACCCAGCTTGGGTTTTTCATCATAATCTTGGGTTTAAAAACCCAAAATGGGTGAACCCCCAACTGTTTTTCCTAGGGAATAAGACTGAGGACAGAGAGAGCAAGAGGAAGGAAAAGGAAACTTTAACTTTGTACTTTGCCTCCTACTGAATACTTGAGTTGAATATACTACTTTTATAATCATGAAAAAAAGGAATAAAGAAAAAGCAATAGGTCCATCTGCCTTTCCCAAACCAGTTACTGAAGGTTATGGGCAAAGCTACAAATTGCTGTAGGTAGATGACACAATGCCCCTGGGGATTCCAAACACAAACCAAAAAGTACAGTCTGGGGAAGACAGGGGAATGGTACCACATGTATATACTAAGGAAACTATCTAAGAATAAATCAATATTTTATGCACTAAGAATTCAATTAATGAGCTTTTGTGCTCTGCCCCCCAAAATGTGTCCTAGATACAATAAGGTATGGCTATATGTCCTGGACACACCTATGCTCTCAGGGGATTTACACATTTATAAGAGACAAAGAAAAAACAAGATAAATGAGAACTAGAAGATATGGTAAGGGTGGGACTTAGGGGGTATCAGGGAAGTCCTCTTAGAAGAGTTAATGGAACTCTGGGAGTGGTGGCACACGTCTCAGAAACCAGCTAATCAGGAGGCTGAGGCAGGAAGAGTACAAATCTGAGGCCAGCCTGGGCAACTTATTTAGACCCACTCTCAAAATAAAAAGGGTGGGGATATAGCTCACTGGTGGAGCACCACTGAGTTCAATCCCAATTTCCAGTACTGGGGTGGGAAGTGGCAGAGCTTCCGGAAGAAAAAGACCCGTAAGAAAGGGCTTGGTTTGAACAAGGTACATTGCAAAGACCAGAATGACTGCAAGGCAGGGAGTGAGGATTCTGGGAAGAGTTCTGGGAGGCAGAAAGAATCCACAGCAGGGAGGGTGGAGCAGAGAGGATAATTAGAAGCTTAATTTTTTTCCCCCAAGGGAAAATAGGAAGCCTCCAAAGTGATTTTAAGGAAGAAAAGTGGCATGATCCAATCTGTGTCTAGAAGACAACTGTATATAGTAGATGGCAAAAGTGTAAGCAGGGAGACCTGATAGAAGGCAAGAGGGGTGGGTCTGTGGACAGAAACTACTGAGGACATTGGGACATAATTCTGAAAACAGAACTGACATGACCTGGGACATCAATAAGAGAAATTTACCTAGAGCGGTGGTGTTGTGAAGACATACTGGAAGGAGATAAAAGAGTGACTGAGAGCAAGGAAGGTGGAAATAGAGTTAGAGCAGCTTTCTATAATGGAAGCAGAAAAAGGGCAGGGATACAGAGGGTGGGGGAATCAAGGCAACAGGACTGTTTTTTAAAGAGTGTATGTTTGTACACCAATAGTAATGATGCTCAGAGTGGGAAAGGCTGACAATGCAGGGAGCCACCTAAGTAAGTGGAACTATGAGAATCAGGGATGGGAGCTGAGCTGCTGGTTTACAGATCTGGTGGAAACAGAATGAAGACATTCCTTTTGGATGGTTTCTGCTTTCATCATCTCATAGAACAAGATTAGCTAAGACAAAGGATGGGAATATCTAAAGAAATATTTCTCAGAGAATGGGAATGAAATTACTAAGGACAGTTGGGCTATGCTCAGTGCTTACCTGAGGTTTGCAGTGGTGCATTTAAATTATGTGACTGTGGTAGATTTACTTCAGTATAGTTACTCAAGTCCAAGTTGGGTTTCAACAGCAGCCAGGCATGACAGAGACAGATGTAAGGGAGTTGTTCCAACTCTTTGTAAAAGAGTGATAAAAATAAAAATTCATGGAATCTCTGTTAGAGGAACCAGGAAGTGGAGACAGGAGGGGTGTCAGAAAGTGAAAAAGCAGTGAGATGGATATTCTGATATTCTCCATGGGACTGAGTAACTGCTGGATCAAGAGAATTAGAAGAGGAGGTGGAGGTCAGAGTCAAGAATTCTGTCAGTGTCAAGAATTGTGAGTTTAGAAATTCCTACTGAAGGGAATGAGATATAGTTCAGAGGTAGAGTGCTTGCCTACCATGCGTGAGGCCCTGGATTCTACCCGCAATACTGTTAAAAAGAAAAAAAAAAAAAGAAAAGAAATTCTTCCTTAAAAACCTGCAAGTTGGTGCAGCCACTCTGGAAAGCAGTGTGGAGATTCCTTAGAAAACTTGGAATGGATCCACCATTTGACCCTGCTATCCCACTCCTTGGCTTATACCCAAAGGACTTAAAATCAGATTGCCTCAGTGATGCAGCCACATCAATGTTCATAGCTGCTCAATTCACAATAGCTAGATTATGGAATCAACCTAGATGCCCTTCAGTAGATGAATGGATAAAGAAACTGTGGTATATATACACAATGGAATATTACTCAGCCATAAAGAAGAATAAAATTATGGTATTTGTAGGTAAATGGATGATGTTGGAAACTCTTATGCTAAGTGAGATCAGCCAATCCCAAAAATCCAAAAGCCGAATGGTCTCTCTGATATATGAATGATGACGCATAATGTGGGGGGGAAAGATGGCAAGAATGGAGGAAAGATAGCTAGCATAGAGGGAAGGGAGGGGTGGGGGTAGGTGGGGGGTAAAATTAATAACAGAATGTGTGACAGATACCATTGCCCTGTGTACATGCATGAATGCACAGATGGTGTGACTCTACCTTGTGTACAAACAGTGAAACAATAGCTGTACTCCATTTGTGTTCAATGAATCAATAAGTAAATAAAAGAATAAAAAAAAAAAAAAAAAAAAAAAAAAAAAAAAAAAAAAAAAAAAAAACCTATGTCTTCCATACTGTGGAACAAAATCTACCAAATTAAGCTATGTCCATGAAGGAATATACCACAATGAATCCTGCTTTTATATATAATGCACTAATATAACAATAATAATAATAACAATAATAAGACTGGAGGCCAATAGAGTAGAGCTAGGTGATCAGGGGGAGGGAAAGGGAAGGAACTAGGAAATGTGATTGATCAAATTGTATTAGGTGCATGTAGAAATATGACATAATGAGTCCCACTAATATATATAGTTATAATGAACCAACAAAAAAGAAAATGCACATAAAGTGGATAAAAAAAAAAAAAAAAAAACCCAAAACCTATGTCTTCCAACCATGGGTGCCAAAATGAGGAGAGGCAGCTGCGTGGAGAGGAGGTGGGGCAATGAAAGGAAATGGGTTACAAGACAGGCAGCTATTCCAATAAGTGACTATATTCAGGATACTGACGGTCTCCTCTGTGCCAAACTGCACAGGCCCTGTGGTTCTGACAGGGAAGAAGGCAGACGAGGTTCCTGACCAATGCTGCTAATGCACAAGTGTTCAAAATATTTTGTCCTGAGGGAAGTTTCAGCTAAAGAAAAACCAAACAAAAAAATTAACATTTTTGGCATTTTGTTCACACTTCACTTTTTTTTTGAAACAGGGTCTCACTAAGTTGACCTTTAACTTAAGATCTTGCTGCTTCAGCATTCTGAGTAGCCGGGATTACAGATGTGTGCCATCATGCCTGGCTAGTCATACTTCATTGTAATCAGAAGATATTGCTTAGGCTTATTAGCCACACCATTAAATCTCATATTTCGATGAACATGATTTGTGGCTCCCTAAAATTAAATCTACCTACAAATGATAATAACTTGCCACCATCAAAACCATATTCTCTGGGAGGTAAGAAGTAATTCCAATGAATTCCAAAAATGTTCTGAACAATTACAACCACAGACATAACACATTCAAGATCACCTCTTTGTATGTACATTCACCCCACCATACTGGGGATGAACCCATGGCCTCATGCATGCTAGGCAAACACTCTACCACTGAGTTACATCCACTTTGTGACAGAATCTTCCTAAGTTGCAGGGACTGGCCTCAAACTTTTGATGCCCTTGCCTCAGCATCCCAAGTAACTGGTGTTATAGGCATGCACCACTGCACCTATCTTTCAAGGTCACCTCTTTGAAGAAGACAGAAATGAGCTGGCCTCTTGTCTACCTATATCCCTTCTTTGGTGATTTTTTTCTCACATTCTAATACGTTCAAGTGCATCTAAATAAGATTGAGTCCCAAATTTATATTCTCCCAAACCTCATCCATACTGCTGGGCTTGTGCATTCAGTTTCCTGCAGAAATTAACATGCCCACCTCAGACACACAAAATCTGTTCTTTCCTGTATTCCCCATCTCAGGTAATAACAACTCCAATCTTCCTAGTGGCCAGGCTAAGAACTTTCTGGTGAGACTCTCTCATACCCTACATTCAGTCTATTAGGAAATCCTATTGGTAATACCATTAAAATCTGTCCAGAATCTACTGATTTCTAGTTCTGTTACTAACACCCTTATCAAGCCATAACCATCTCTCACATGCAAAAAATCCTAACCAGTCTTCCACCCTTGCCCCACTTCATCCACTCTTCACATGACAGTTAAGATAATCCCTTTTACATGTGAATTTCTCTACTAAAATTGTTCCAGTGGTTCACAAAGTTCTGTGAGGCCCAGTATGATCTGGCTCCCCACTTGACCCTTCTCAGACCTTATGGACCAATTTTTCTCTTCCTGCTCTCTGGTCACACTAGCTTCCTTCCTGGTCCTTGAACAACCAGGAGTGTTCCCTGCACAGAGAGATGGGGCCTCTGCTCAGACTCATCTTTCTTACTAGAACACCTCTTCCCCAGATGCCCACATTCTCATCACGGTCTCCCACTGCTCTGGCCAGAGTGCTCCCCTGACCACCTAGAATGACAAGCTCATCTTGTCTGCTTTGTCTTCACAATATATAATATTGTATCTTTGTTTCTTATTTTCCTTAGCTTCTGACTTCTCAACTAAAAAAGAAGACAGTGTCTTTGTTTCTTTCACCAATCTACTCATAGCACCTACAATGAATGAAGTACTTTATACAAATTCCTTCCCCTTTTCCCTAACTCCTTCCTTTAAGATGTCTCCATTCACACTCAGGAGGAAACCATGGCATCCTCATTAGCCATTTATCAAACTGCAGCTTTGCAGATGCATTTCCTGATTTCTCCCTGCCTTTTGCCTGTCACAAATTCACAAAGAACCTTTCTTCACTCAACAATCTTTAACTGGCTTCTAAAGTCACTGACTGTGTATCGGTAGATTCAGCTTCCACAGAAATGACAACCACACAGAGCACAGCATACAAATGGCTACCAACAGGACAAGGGCTCTTGGAGTTTCTTTTTGAGAACCAAATTCACGCCTTAATGCCTCTTTTCAAATAAAAGAAAATTTTAAAAATCAGTAATACCATCATGATTTGAAAATCAAGAAAAAAATATCTCATTATTCCCCCTTTGTCTTTTATAGTTTCTGCCATTTTTGCATTTTTCTACATAAATATATAATTTTGCAGTTGAAAATAACTACACAATTCTATATCTTGCTTTTTTCACTTATTTTCTTAAGATTTTCTTCCTGTGGCTATATGGGGTTCCTAACTACACTTAAATAGCTATAGAACGTTCCATCAAGTGGTTGGACCATAATTTAACTAATTGTTCTCCTAAAATTGTTAGTCCTGATTTTCCATTAGTATAGTACTCTTTTATACATTTAGCTTTTTTCTTCCTTCAGATTTTTTTTCTTCTTTTAAACTTAAAATCCCGGATATAAGATTACTGGACTCAAGGCAGATACACAGAGCCTTTATGGAGCTTTAAGACAGGATCTCACTTTGTGGCCCAGGCTGGCCTCAAATTCCTGGGGTTAAGTGATCCTCTTGACTAAACCTTCCAAGTGCTGGGACTATAGGCAGGTACCACCACATCCACTTCCTTTTATTTATGGCTCTTAGCACAGAATGCCAAATTGCTCTCCCAAACAGCTGACACTGGTGGTAATGCAGAAGAAAACCATGCACTTTACTCACTCTCTTCACGGCTCCTTCCCCAACGCGCTTTAACTGTCTCACTTCCGTCCTCAGCTCCTCACAAGACAGCCAGGGTGAGCAGTTTTTCATCTGCCCCATTTTGAAGTAACCATGGGGACAAGATCTAGGGTCCTTGGTAGAATGTGGAGGGGATATGAAAAATTGGTCAAGGCAGAGGTAAAGCAGAACATTCATAAGGGCCATGGCGAGCAGCAGCCCAACGACACGGGGGACTTCTCTGTGGCCGAGACCTCTCCTGCTCTCCTGGGCTTTCCTTTCCATGTTGTTATCCCGTATCAGTTCCTACAACAAAACAGGAAACAAGGAGTAATAACACTGTCAGCTACAATTTCCATGAAGGGTTTTGATGACACTGGCCTGAAGGTAGCAATATCCTCTCATGCCTCCCCACTCATAGGTCCTATAAGCTTTGGAGTCATGAGAGGAGCAAGGGAGGAACTGAACATTGGGCTTACACTAACTGCTCGATTTCAGCTATTTCCACACTTAACCACTAATTCACATTCCTATCCCTTTTTAAATTTTGAGACAGGGTCTTGCTAAGTTGCTGAGGCTGGTCTTGAACTTTAATCCTCCTGCCTCAGCCTCCCAAGTCGCCGGGATTATAGGTATGTATTACCACACCTGGTTCATTATTATTTATTAAAACTAAAATTTGGATTCATCTAGATTACACTGAAAGGGAGGTGTCTGTCTCTGTCTTACAGTAGTTTGCACTCAGCAGATATTCATAAATATTTGGTAAAATAAAAGCAGTGGGGCTGGGGCAGGAGATGGACAAAGGGGAAGGGTAGTAGGTGGGGCCTTCTTGAACCCAACTAAGAAACTGGGATTTTCCTTGGAAGGTACTCAAAAGCCCTTGAACAAGATGGAGCTGTAGCTCAGTGGCAAGCATTTACCTAGCATATACGAGGCCTAGGTTTGATCCCCAGCAGAGGGTGGGGGAGGGGGACAGACAAAAGTTCATGATTTATTTTTTCATTTGTGCTTCTAGGGATTGAACCCAGGGCCTTGGGTATGCTATGTGAGCACTCGACCACTGAGCTACATCCCCAGCCCAAACTCTGAACATTTTTAAGAAGCAAAGCTTCATCAGATATGAAAGGTAGATCCGGGGTGGAAGAG
Source organism: Glaucomys volans (assembly GCA_020662805.1). Lineage (NCBI taxonomy): Eukaryota > Metazoa > Chordata > Mammalia > Rodentia > Sciuridae > Glaucomys > Glaucomys volans. The sequence goes on along the minus strand of JAJEJO010048576.1, from coordinate 320,603 downwards.
ACTAAGGCTTGGAGACCAGTTAGGAGGCCCTGGCAATAATCTGGGATGAATCAAAAAAAAATTCACGAGTGGTGAGATTAGAAAAAGGACTCGACAATGGCAATAAGTAACCCTGAGAAGGCATGGACTCCAGCACTGGAGCCATTGCAGGACATGTGTGGCGGGGTCCAGGTGGGACAGGCCTGAGAAAAGACCCTGAGAAGAAAGAGTGCTTGTCTCTCAGGGGGCTGGGGGCAGAGGCTATGTATGAAGCAGAGTGGGGGACTATCAATACAATATATATAGACATGTTACTATGTGTCAGCTGAATATAGGCACCGGGATGCCCAGAGATACTAGTGATAGAATTGCCTTGTGCTCCTTGTGCCAGAGACAATTATAACATGCAACTTTACCTTCCAGGAGCATCCTCCTTCTGCCAGCTAGGTCTCCATCCAGTTATGTGGGTCAAACAGTGTTCTGGCTGGTCCCAGGGACTGATTTGAAAGTCCTCTTCCATGAAGTACCAAAAAAGGAGGTTTGTTAAAGAAAAATTGCAACTCTGTACACAGACAAATCACAGCAGTCCAAATGATTCATTCAGCTTTCCTAGAGGCCCTCCTAGTGACTAGATGTCCAGGAGCTACAGGGCAGGCTTTGGACAGTCTGGCCATCATTACCAAAGCCCTGTCAGCCTATGTGGGCGCAGAGTCTTCACTACCCTCTATTTGGTCCCAATTTGCTCCCTCCACCATATTAAGTAGCTTCTACTGGCTCATCTCCACACTGAGCATGAAATACATGATTGAATTAAACAGATGTGGGTCTATCCTCTTGGAGCTTAGTGGAAAATCAGGTGGAGAAGACAGACAATAAATTTTAAGCAAATAAAATTTAATCATTACCCTGTGATGTGGGTTCAAGGATGGAGAATAAATAGATGAAGAATCCCAGAAGACCTTTCTGAAGATGTAACATTCAGAGGACTGAGAGGAGCCAGCCATGAAAAATTCAGAAGACAGTTCTTTCATACCTTGTCCTTAAGAAGTAAAATTTACCTACCATTCATTGAGTTAGGACAAAAGATACCAACCACACCAGTCATAAAGTTAACAGGAAACGCACTTTTCCTAAGGGTAAGCCACAGCTTACAAAGTGTCAAAAAAAACCCTTTTCTTTGAACATTGACTACTTTTGAACCATTGAAAAACTTTATTTTTGACAATCACAGACTGTCAGAAATTATGTCACTTAAAGACATGCCATTAAGAATGAAACATCAGCTGGGCACAGTGGCGCACACCTGTAATCCCAGCGACTCAGGAAGCTGAGGCAGGAGGATCACAAGTTCAAAGCCAGCCTCAGCAACTTAGCGAGGCCCTAAGCAACTAAGTGAGACCCTGTCTCTATATAAAATACAAAAATAGGGCTGGGGATGTGACTCAGTGGTGGAGTGCCCCTGGGTTCAATCCCTAGTACCAAAAAAAAAAGAATGAAACATCCCAGTCTTGCTTGGAGGATCTAAGTCACAAAGAGAAGTGGCCTCAGTTTCCAAACAAGCAGAGCTTTAGATATTGAGCTCTGGAGTTTACTTCTCATTTATGTTAACCTTGTTGTCTCCAAGGAAACAGTAACTTGGGGTCCACTTTGTAATCTAAACATTATCTTAACTCCTTCATGTACAGCCCTGTTTGGCATTGAGCTCATCCAGAGTACAGAACACTACTTCATTTAAACTTTCCATCCCCCCAATTCTACAATGCTTTCTTTCCCTTTGCAACATCCAATCCCACTGCTATGCAGTTTCACTCATTAAAATGATCCATAAATCCATGCGGCCTTAGGTTGGCTGGATTAGGTTACCCTCATTCTTCTAATTTATATGGCCTCTTCTCCCACTTCTGCTTTTGGCTGATGATCTTATGTCCTGTCTTACTGAAAAACAGAAGCAACCAGAGAGCATTTCCACAAGTTCCCAATACCTGGTCCTAGGCTCCTACATACTCTACCGCTTTCCTGTCCAAAACTGGCTATGCTGGAAAGCTCTGAAAAACACCATGCTGTACACCTGCTCACAGACTCAGCTCCAGCAGTTCTCTTCTCTTTGGAATCATGCCACAACTCCTCCCATTGTCTAATTCACCCTGTCATCCCCCTACTTTCTCCCCTGGCTAAAGTCCTAGTCCTTTCTCCCTTTTCAGCAAACTCCAGAGTACCCAAACCTACCCCCTCCATTGCTGTCCTCTCCTTCTCACCAATATATCTCTACTCCACCCAAACTGACCTTGATTAAGGTCAGCACCAGTGATATCCACTTTACCATGCACAACAGTTAATGCACAGTCCCAGTTTTACTGGACCCATCAGCTGCATTAGGTGCAGCTGATCTCTCCTTCCTCCTTAAAACTCTTTCCTTACTTGGCTTCTGGGAAAGGGCACTCCCTCCCCTCTCTGACTCTATGTGCTTGTTGCCCTAGTCTCAGATCTCACACCTCTTCACTTATTTCCTTGATAATCACATCTGACTCATGACTTTCCATCTCTACTTGCTGACAGACCCATAAGTACACCTCCAATCCGAGACTCTCCTAAACCTCAAAGCTTGCTTCCATGACATACTATTTGAATGTCTGATAGAAAACTCAAAAATAAGATTTCCCCTCAACAGTAAACACTTAATTTAAAAACAGGGAAAGGACTGGAATAGACATTTCTTCAAAGAAGTCATATAGGTGGCCAACAGGCACTTGAAAAGATATTCAATTTCATTTGTCATGAAGGCAAATGAAAATCAAAAGCATTATGAAATACTACTTCATACCTCTAAGATGCTTATAATAAAAATAAATCAAGCAATAAGAAATGTTTATGAGGTTGTAGAAAAATTGTAGTCCTCAGTTACCAGTGGGAATATAAAATGTAGCCACCATAGCGAACAATACAGCATTTCTTTTTTCTTTCTTTCTTTTTTTTTTTTTTTTGGTACTAGGAATTGTACCCAGGGGCTCTAAACCACTAAGCCATACCTCTAGCCCTTTTTTATTTTTATTTTTATTTTTTGCAGTGCTGGGGATCAAACCCATGGCCTTGTACTTGCAAAGCAAGCACTCTACCAACTGAGCTATATCCCCGGCCTCTTTTTTATTTTTTGAGACAGTTTCTAAGTTATGTAGAACCTCACTAAGATACTGAGGCTGGCTTTGAACTTGTGATCCTCCTGCCCCAGCCTCCCGAGTCACTGCGATTACAGGCATGTGCCACCACACCCAGCACAATATAGCATTTCTATTTTAAACATATTTAACATAGCACCCAAAAATTCCATTGTTCGAAATATACCTATGAGAACTGAAAACATACATTCATATAAACATTTGTACACAAATGTTCATAGTAGCATTATTTATAGTAGACAAATAATGGAAATAATCCAATCAGCTAATGAACAGATAAATAAAAAGTATTACACTCATAATTTATCCAGCCAAAAAAAAGGAAAAGAGCACTAATTCCTGCTTGACCAGGGATGAACCTTAAAAACATTATGCTCATTGAAAGAGGCCAGGCACAAAAAGTCATGTATTGTATGATTTCAAATATATGTGATGTGATGCCCGTAACAGGCAAATCCATGTAGACAGAAAGTGACTCCACAGTTTAGGGGCAAGGAGATGAGGAATGGCTACTAGTTAACATGGGATTTCTTTTTAGATAAAAAATTCTGGAATTAGTGATGACAGTTGCACAATCTTATAAATATATGCTTTAAAAAACAAAAAACAAGGAATTGGGGCTGGGGTTGTGGCTCAATGGTAGAGCACTTGCCTAGCATGTGTGAGGCACTGGGTTAAATTCTTAGCACCACATATAAATAAATAAAATAAATGTCCATCAACATCTAAAAAAAATATTTAAAAAAAAACACTTTGAAATGACAACTTTTACAGTATCTAAATTATATTTCAACTGAAAAAGATAAAAATACTTCCCAAACTGATCTTTCTCCCTAATCTATTCTTTCTGTGCTATTTACAAGCTCAGTGAATGATGACTCCATCCTTCCATTTCCTAGCCAGTGGGGCTGTAGGTGAGACCTATACAGAAGTACTGCCTTTTCTAACGGGGGTATTTTGGAAATAACTGATTCTTCCATAATTAATATATAAAGAAAATATTTATATGTGTGTATATATATATATATATATATTTTTTTTTTTTTTTTTTTCCTTAATGAGCAAAGGAAAATGCTGCTTACTTATCCCTGATATCATTAGAGATGCTC
>JAJEJO010048576.1:225866-316242 GCA_020662805.1 Glaucomys volans | reverse complement strand
ATATCATTAGAGATGCTCAAGAAACCCTATGGAACCACTTCAGTTTCACTCAACACTCTCCCTCTCCTGGACTTGATGCCAGCTGCTTGCTCACCCCACGACCTCAGCCTTCCCAGGTGTGCTGCCGAGGTTCAGGACAGTCACTTGCTTATCTTTCTCATAAAGATTCCAGGCCCACATCTTTCTCTCTGGCCCATTCCCTCATGTCACCTTCAGGGTCTTCAATTGAAATTATAGCAATTTTTATTACTTAAGCCTTTTTAGTTTCTAGAGCTGATCCTTGGAAAGTACACTAAAAGAAACTGATAAAATGGTTGCAATCTCTCTTTCAAAATATTTTTTGAAATATTAAAATATTTAATATTTAATATATTAAATATTAAATATTTTAAATATTTAAACTTTATATTATATTAATTATATATTAATTATATTATATATTAATTATATTATATATTATATTAATTATAATTATATTAATATATTATATATTATATTATATTTAAATTTTATGTTTATATTAAATTTTATATTAATATTTAAATATTTCTCTTTAAATATTTTCAAAATATTTAAAGTGACCAAGTATGTCTCAACTTAGACCTCAGGTCAGGGAGCAGCAAATTTTTTTCTATAAAGTAACAAATGGTAAATATTTAGGCTTAGCAGCTAAAAACACAGTCTAGTGATAAACCTATCACTGTGATTTGTGGTGAACTGAGAGGTGGTGCAAAGTAACATCAGGTCCTTTACTGTCTCTGTCACAATTATTCAACTCTGTCACCGGAGTGTGAAAGCAGCTCCAAATAATACAACAAATGTGTGTGACTCTGTTTCAGTAAGATTCATTTATGGACACTGGAATCTAAATTTCATATATTTTTCATGTATCACAAAATATTATTCTTTATTAGATCCCAACCACCCCCACAATATTTTTAAAAATAAAAGCATTCTTAGCTATTAGGCTACATTAAAACAGGCAGTGGGCCATAGCTGGTCAAGTGCAGCATTAGGTGATATTCCTTTGGATATGTTACAAGCCAAGGTCATCTCATCCACATCTGTGGCTTCAGTGGCCCTCTAAATGCTTATGATTTCTAAGTTTATGCTGCATCCCTGATTTTTCCCCTAAGCACTTCACTTAGCAGGTTCTTCAAGGTCTGGGATGTCCATAGCTTCCTGAAGAGACTCTTTCAGGTCCTCACCACGCCCCTTCTGTAGGGTTTCCACTCTAGATACACAACTCCAGTCATGAACCAGGTGACTTGAAACCAACCAATCAGTACACATAGCCAATTCTAATACCCAAATCTCTTCAAATCTGTTCATATCTGTCCTTCCTTGCCGCATCTGCCCTGGTGTTAAGTCAACAACATCTCTTACCTGAACTTCTGCATCAGTTTCCTGCATGGCCTCTCCCTTCTTTCTCTTTTCCAATCCATTCTCCACACAGCAGGCAGGATCTTTTTCTTTAATAAAATGTTTCAAGAAAAAAATAAAAAGAAAGATTATGCCTATCCATTTGGCTTTGCCAATTTACATTGCATATTTGTTTCCAATATTTCATTTTGATTTTGATACTGGGAAACAAACCCAGGGCTCCCAGAGGCTAAGCACACATTGTACAACTGAGCCCAAACTTTATGAAAGAAATAAAATAGCACATGTACATTTAAAACCCCTTTGGAACCTGTCCAGTCTAAGTCTGTTCCATCCCAAGCGGCTGTCACTATCCTCACATTGGTATGCATCAGCAGTTCTCAAACTGTGGGCCCTGGGCCTGTCTGAGTAGCACCTCACTGGGAATTTGGGAGAAATGCAAATTCTTTGGTATTTACCATAGACATACTAAATCAAACAAAATCTGCTGTAGTAAGTCCTCCAGGAGATCTGGATACATGCTAAAGTTTCAGAATCACTAGTGTATGCAATCCTTCTACTTTATATTTTCACAAGTATGAGCATGTAAGTAATAACACATTTTCAAGCTTTATACAAGTGGTTGTCTATTTGTATTATCCATTTGCAACCAACTTTTTTTTTTTTTAGCTCAACAATGTTTTTGAGATTTATCCATGTACATTAAATACCAGTTCACTTTCTTTTTGATAATGGGGATTGAACCCAGAGGCACTTTACCACTGAGTTATATCCCCAGACCTTTGAGACAGGGTCTCAGAGTTGCTTGGGGTCTAACTAAATTGCTGAGGCTGGCTTTGAACTTGCAATCCTCCTGCCTCAGCCTCCCGAGTCACTGGGATTACAGGCATGAGCCACCGAGCCTAGCCAGTTCACTATTTTTAATCATTTGCCTACACTATAAGTTGTTTTTATTTTTCAACAGCTATACATATATTAAATATTAGGAAAGACTAATATAGACATCTACATTGCTGAGTTTCAATACTTTTGAACAACTCCAGAGAGCAATGAGGATGATTGCACAATGAGGATTAGACACAGAGTCCTGGTCCCTACCTGCGCTGCTGGTTTTAGGGAAACAAGTTTTGTACACATCTCCTCAGGCATATATGCAAGAGCTGCTTGAGAGATAGAGGGATTCTTCCAAACCACAGATTTAATTTCCTCTGGATTAAAAACATTCAACAGTTCCTACTCTGACCTCAGGAGAAAGTCTAAACTCTTAAAGGTTCCCTGAGAGGTTGGGGATGTAGCTCAGACATAGAGAACTACTGAGCTGCATGAGACCCTAGGTTTCTTCACCAGCCCTCTAACCTCTATCTGCCTCTCCAGACCGTTCTCTGCTCTATACTCCAGCTCAAACTTTCTTCAGTGCTCAAAAACACCCTTTGGCAATTCGGCTTCACATTTGGCTCATGTGTTCCTTCAAGACTGTGAGCTACAGGTCTGCCTGCCTGTTCTGCTCCCCACATGTCTTCAACACCTGGCACAGAGCAGACACTAAGAAAGAATGCACTGACTGCTGATCCCAGTTGACTTCACCATCTTCATGATCTCAGTCTCACAAACTGCTTTCTCTGGCCTGTTTTCACACCCATTGAATCTGTTCTTTGTCTCTTCATGGTACCTGCCTTCTAATGCCTCGCAACCCACTATCTCCTTCCATCGAGTTCACCAGTCCAATTCCATGGTTAATTCTTTCAACTTTCAAATTCTCCTTTATCTGTAACCTTCCACTGATCCTACCTTGTCACTAAGGGTGGCTACAGGTTTTATGGGGCTTGAAGCTTATATAATTTTGGAACTAAAAGGGTAGTCTTTAAGAAAAGAATATATATGCCAGGGGCACACACCTGTAATTCTAGGTACTCAGGAGGTTGAGGCAGGAAAATTCCAAGTTCAAAGACCACCCTGGGCAACTTAGCAAGATTCTGTCTCGAAATAAAATTTAAAAAGAAAGGGCTGCAGATGTAGCTCACTGGTAAAGTGCTTGCCTAGTGTTTTAGTCAGCTCTTTGCTGCTGTGACTAAATTATCCAACCAGCACAATTATAGAAGAGGAAAGGTTTATTTGAGGGCTCACATTTTCAGAGGTCTCAGTCCAAAGAAGGCCAGCTCCATTCCTCAGGGCTTGAGGTAGAACATCATGGTGGAAGAGTGTGGCAGAAGGAAGCACATCATCGGGAAACAGAGAGTCTCCACTCTCCAGATACAAAATATATATCCCAAAGCCACGCTCCAATTCCAATCTCCTCCAGCCACACCCTACCACCTCAATGAATCCTGTCAGGGATTAATTCACTGATTGGGTTAAGACTCTTACAACCCAATCATTTCTCCTCTGAACCTCCCGCATTGTCTGACATGTGAGCTTTTGGAGGACACCTCACATTCAAGCATGCACAAAGCCCTGGATTTGATTCCAGTACTCTCCCAAAATAAAAAACAAGAATAAAAAAAATTCCACAATTGTGAGTTTAAAACTGCTGGACCCCTTGCCAGGGATTTGTGCAAGTGAAGAATCTAAACTATAAATTTGCATCTGCTTATCAATCTCTAGCACCTGGAATCTTGCTCTCTACACTTTCCTCATTTTTACTCTGTTATTATTTGGATAACTGTTCTCCAAAGATCCAGTTGGTCACCAGCCTGTGGCACTATTGCAGGGTGGTTCAACCTTGAAGAGGCAGAGCCTAATGAGAAGAAGTTAAGTCACTGGGGGCATACCCTTAGAGGGCATATTCAGCCCTGGGTCCCTTCCTGTGTGTCTTTTTGCTTCCTGGATGCCGTGAGATAAAGCAGTTTCTTCCACCACTTGCTCCTACCTTGGAGTACTACCTGATCACAGGCCCAAAGCAATAGGGCCAACTCATCCTAGACTGAAATCTCCAAAACAGTGAGCCAAACTAAACCTGTCCTCTTTTTATATTGATTTATCTCAAGTATTTGTTACAGCAATGGAGAGCTAACACACACTCAAAAGCTAACAACATCAGGTAATTCTATAACCCTAGAAATTCATATTTTTTAGTCTATATTTTACCTTTGGCATTATTCAGCATTCCATTAATGCATTTCTTGTTGACTCTGTATTTTATACACATCAACAACCTTTTAATTATCCCTAAGTCCTTATATTCTGAATTCTCCCTCAAAAACACTCGTCCAAAAATTCAACTGCCTTTTACACAGTGTCATCTTCAATCAATTCTGTGAGGTAGATACAACTGTGTTGATATTCCTATCTCATAGATAAACAACTGATTTGAAGGTGAAGTGACTTTGCCAAGGTCACTAAACTATACATGGAAGACAGAGTCAAGTTTTTGGCCTCAAACCCACATTCTTCCTCTAAACCCTGCAATGTTCAGGGGTTGAACCGACTTGATCCCACTATGGTCACTGGGATAGGGGTGGGGGGTGACACTGGGACTGACAGTTTATTAGAGGTTTTAGCCCACCTCAATACCTGATTGGCTTTTTTTAGAGGCATGTTTCTAGAGCAGTCTGCCCAGAGCTTAGGATGAGGCAGTGTGGCAGAAGGAACTTTGTCCTAGAAATAAAACAAACAAAAAAATCCACTAAGATGTACTGTTCCTGAGGAATACCCTGCACATTAAGGAATAAGGAATGTGGGGTCTGTTGGGTACGAGATACTCAGGCACTATTTAAATAACTACAAAGGCTTTCTGTCATCAATAGGAAAATCTTGATAATGGGGGCGGGGGGCTGACAGGATCACCGCTGTATAGTTACTGTTTAATTTCAACCAATTTGCAGAACACTTTATACAACTCTAGAAGAGACAGATTAGAACAGAATCTCATTTTCCAATAAAGCACAGATACATTAATTATTTAAAATATTCTGGATGCTTACTTAGCTTTTGGCTTCCATTGCAAAGGCAATGGGTGGAGAACACAAAATTACTAAGTGGTTAAATTTTGCTTTAAAACAAAAAGCAGCATATGGTCTCACTTCACACAGCTCCGGCAGCAATGAACCCGTCCGTACGTAACCAGCGCCATAGGGAAGGACAGACGCCTGCCTGTCACGGCGGAGTCCTCCGGCCGTCAGCAGCGGGTCCGAGGCGCGGGGGCGGTGCAGCCCCGCAGGACGGCCACGCGGCGGAGCGGGCGGCCCGTCCACCCGGGGCCTGGGCCCGAGGCGCTGGCCAGCCAGGAGCGGGCCCCCGCACAAAGTACAGCCTCTGCCCGTCTCTCCGGGGACCCACGCCAGCAGAACACAGTGCCACTCGCCCTCGCGCCTTCCCGTCGGCCCTCAACCCGGTCAGGCAGCCTACTGCGCCTGCGCGGCCGGAAGCGGCCCTGGAACGGGGAACGCGAGGCTGCCCTCTGCTGTCCACCGCTCACCACGCACCCGGGGGCCGGACCCAGCGGAGCAAAACCTGAGCACCTGCAAACCCAGGCGCTTTGCCCAGTTTCTTACATCTGGACTTGTGAGCACAGTAATGTGCTGACCTATTCTGGTCTTAGCATGGTGCCGGGTCCCATGGGGAGGTTGCTGGAAGATCTAGACTCATTGCAAAGCGGTGGTTTCCAAAGTGTGGTTCTCAGATCAGCAACACATTGGATGAAGTGCGGATTCTTTGCCCCATCCTAGTTCAGGCCTTTGGATGACACTGATGCCAATGGAGTTTGAGAACTACTGCTGTAAAGGAAACTACAGGGCTTCCCCCAGAGAGCAGTAGAGTTGAGCTTCACTCATTCAAGGGCCAGCAGATAAGAACTTGAGCAAGCCTAAAGGGAAAAGATCTGGAGAAGGTAGAAAAGTGGTCTTAACACACCACACCAACGTTGGCACTTGGTGGGGAAATGATATGGGTAAGGAGTAAGTTGCAACATTGAAAATGAGGCATAAAATGATGTAACTTTTTGTTTAAATTGGAAGTGTCATCTAGCCAGGTGCAGTGGCACACGCCTGTAATCCCAGTGCCTCACGGGTCTGAGACAGGAAAATCACGGGATAAAAGCCAGCCTCAGCTACCTAGCTAGACCGTCTGGGACCCTCAGCAACTTAGGGAGACCCTGTCTCTAAAAAATAAAAAAGGACTGGGGATGTAGCTCAGTGGTAAAGTCCCCTGAGTTAAATCCTCAGCACTCCCCTCCCCCCAAATAGTACTTCTACACTGACTCCTTTTCCAAGTTTAAAACTAATAATACAATATGAGTTAAAAAAACTGAACCTATACTGAAAGTCCGAACAATGAATATTAAAATACAATAGTTCAGGGGGCCCTGGGTTCCACCCCCTGCACAGCAAACAACAAAACACCTAAAAGTTACTTTTGCCTGTCAAAAAGAATTGTAACACATACTACAGATGTCCAGAGTCTGTTTCCCCTCCTCTTACACAGTGTAAAATGGAAGAACCTGTACCAATTCCTCTTACCAGCCCTAGCAAATTCCATTTCTAGGAATTTGTCCTGTGGAAATAATAAATGTGAAAATTTGTCCTATGGAAATATACACAAGAGATTTGAGTATTATGAAAAAGAATATTTGTAACAGAAAATAAATCTGAAAGTATAATAGGGATTGTGGAAAGAAATTATATCCCCCAGCCATTAAAAAATGGTTAAACTGCACCTAGTGGTGCAGGCCTGCAATCCCAGTGATTTAGGAGGCTAAGGCAGGAGTAGTTCAAGGCATATACAAGACCCCAGGTTCATCCCCAGTACTTGGGGGGGGGGGGGAATGATGCTGTTTAATGGTACAAAGATTCAGTTTAAGATGAAAAAGTTCTGGAGATTAATGGTGGTGATGGATGCAAAACAATGTGAACGTACTTAACGCCACTGACCTACACATTTAAAAGTTAAATAGTTGTTGCATATATTTTACAACAATAAAACAATGATGCTATTGACCTACATGTACATGTATTGATATGAAAGAATATTCACAATATATGACTAAGGTGGGGAACCAATCTAACTTTCTAAAAAATATGTGTTTATAATATTTTTTCTGTACTGTTTATCTATTTGTGTGTGTGTGTGTGTGTGTGTGTGTGTGAGAGAGAGAGAGAGAGAGAGAGAGAGAGAGAGAGAGAGAGAGAGAAATAAGCCTGGTAGCAGTATGTAACATGTATTAGGTAAGAGTGAGACCATTTAGGAGGCTCATGAAACAAAACTATTAAATAAAAATAATTTTTAAGAATAAGGAAAATATAAGATATGAAAAACTCTAAGAACTTGGAAGGAAAAAATCAGGAGTTGAAAAATTTAGTAGATATGAGAGTGAAGAAAGATATGAGTAAAATTAAGTACAGTCAGTTCTGCTATGGCACACTTTAAAGATGAAAATTTGTTTCAATATGATTGTTATATTAGGACATAATGTTAGCATCACACAAATTTCCTATTTGTTCATGTGCAGTTTTATCCTGGAAAAGCACTGTGTGGATGCAAAAAACTGCAACCAGAGCTGGGGTTGTCACTCAGTGGTAGAGCACTTGTCTTGCATGCATGAGGTTCAATCCTCAGCATCACATAAAATAAAGGTATTAAAAAATGCAGCCAGCTAAAACATGCTTCATAGGTATACACAAACCATACAAGGACAAGCCTTAACATCTATCAGTGTCTTCTCATGTTATGAGGACATCTGTGCACATCTGGTTTTACAACTTTGTCAGATTTCAAATGACCCTCCCTCTACCACTTCACAATAACTCCCAAGTTGCTACCCTTCTTATGTCTGCTAGGCTACACACAAGGTAAAGTGCCAAATGTACATATGCCTTTTATCGTGTGTGTGTGGTCCTGGGGATTGCACCCAGGGTCTCATGAATGCTAGACAAGCACTGTACCACTGAGCCACATTCCCAGTCCTATTTTGTATTTTATTTAGAGACAGGGTCTCACTGAGTTGCTTAGTGCCTCGCTTTTTGCTGAGGCTGGCTTTGAACTTGTGATCCTCCTGTCTCAACCTCCTGAGCTGCTGGGATTACAGGCATGTGCCACTGCATCTGGCTTCTCCCTCTCCTTTTTCTTCATTTCCTTGCATGACAGCCCCCGGTTACTCCTGTCACAAGAAGTGACAGCAGCAAGTGAACAGAACAAAATGCCATAGAGTCAAAACTCTGAGGAAGGGGCTGGGGATATAGCTCAGTTGGTAGAGTGCTTGCCTTGCAAGCACAAGGCCCTGGGTTCAATCCCCAGCACCGCAAAAAAAAAAAAAAAAAACAAAACAAAAAAAAAAAAAAACCCTCTGAGGAAAAGTCTTCCTTTCCATTAAGAGAAGTTGTGACTCCAAAAGAGCAGAGACAAACTCTGGTGCCATTCTCCCCACCCCCTATTTTCCCATTGCTGTAGCACAATTGTGGAAATGAGCAGTTCCTTGACAGTGCAACGGGAAGTGAAATGGGGAACCCCAGGCAATCAAAAAGTACTGGAAAGATAGTAGAAAGTGAGGGTATCAGGTAAGTTGTCTCATAAAGTTGAACTCGGGATCACCCCTGACCTGCACATTATTGATCTGATTCTGATTAGCATAACAAAGACTTCAAGAACTGTACTAACAGATTTCTTTTCAGTCCCAAACTAGATGATGCACATGCAAAAGATGTACCTAGTTTGGAACACAGTCTATAGAAGGACCTGCAACCTATACCTTACCTGAATAATGACAGTGCTTGGAAGAAGAAAAAGTATCAACATTTTTACATAGCATTTACACAAGAATCAATCTTGCAGGTGTGCACCCCTGCAATCCCAACAACTTGGGAGGCTGAGGCAGGAGGATCATGAATTCAAAGCCAGCCTCAGCAACTTATCAACTCACTAAGCAATTCAGTGAGACCTGTCTCTAAATAAAATACAAAACAGGACTGAGGATGTGGCTCAGTGGTCAAGTGACCCTGAATTCAACCCCCAGTACCCCCCACCCACTGCAAAAAGAATCAGTTCTAGGCTATTTAAAATGCTCAGGATACAGTTCAAAATCAGTAGGTAAATAAAGTAGCATAAAAATCACAACTTGCATGGGAAAAGATAACCAACAGTCATCAAAAAAGATAATATAGGAAACTAGAAAATACTATGAACTGAATGAAAACAGAAGTAAAAAATATCAGCATTTCTAAAAACGCTGTTCTTCAAGGGAAATTTATCGTACTCATTTTTGAAAGAAAAGATCTTGAATCAACCAGCCAAGCTTCCATCTTTTCAAAAAATGAGACATTTAAGTAATTCAATGAGATTGAATTTTTTCTATTTCATTTCAAAAAGCTGGTTGAAACCCACTTATTTGATACTGCTATCCATTAATGAGTTTTAAAACAACCGTTTCAAAAAATTTTTTAAATAACTTCCACAGGAAAATATTCCGAATTCCCTTGCTAATTTAAAAGTTGATATTTGGGATGCAACCAGTTATAGAACTAAGGTTTCGTTGTAACTACTCAAATTTGTCCTACATCATGAACTCTTCCTGACGCCATCAAGTAAATACCACCTTCTACTTCTGCATTCTCAAATATTTCTTCAAATTGCCAATAAAGCATTTTTCAAGGTACTGAGGTGAATACTATACCATGGCCTCTCTCAAAATTGAGGTCACTTGAGGGTAGTGTCTCATTCCTTGTTTCTAACCCTAGCTTTACTTTGATAGTATTGATACGATTGAAACTTTAAATTTTATTCACTAATAAAGCAACATACTCATTATGTTAACAAGAATAATCTTTTATAAAAATTACATTTTTGAAAAAGTAGAAAAATGACATTGTTTTACAGTTTTGCAAATCTCTGACTTAATAGAAGATATCTAGGTTTTCATGTCTTCTACTTTCAATGTGTTGCAATATGGTGTTTTTGTTTTGTTTTGTGATACTGGAGATTGAACTCAGGGTCACCTTACCCCTGAGCAACATCCGCAGCCCTTTTTTATTGAGAGGTTCTCACTAAATTGCTCAGACTAGCCTCAGCAACCTGATTCACTGGGATTACAAGCATGTATCACCACATCAAGTGCAAAACAGTGTTTTGACTGAAGTATGTGAATAAAATCTAGTTCACACAGTTATCTAGATAGTTGGAGAGGCAGGATATTCAATATCCTTTTCAGAATATTGTGAATGATAAAAATTGGGAATGATAACAATGATAGTGTAATTAGGCAAAGTCTTGAACTAGCAGACCCCTTCCACAACCCACGCTTAGAGAATTGTTGGTACAATGAAAGGAAAGGCTAAAGATATAGCTTGGTGGTAGAGTGCTTGGCTAGCATGAATGAGACCCTGGGTTCATATCCTAGCCCCACAAAAGTCGAACAAAAAAGACAATGAAAGAAGTGTGCTGCCAGGTTTACGTACCAACTTGCCCATAAGATGACCTTCATTAGGATGATCAGAACCTAAAGTGATTATACATTTAAATTATGGAGATTCCTCAACTGATCCAAAGCTCACTATGCAATCTTTTGATTAATGAAAAGTCAAATAGTTTAAACTTCAGGCAAAAAAATGCCAAGTGGCGAGGCTGACACAACCCTTTGGTCTGCTGCAGGGTTATATTTCTCAATGTAAATTAATAAACTGCCCTTATGCTCTTCATTAAACAGTCTCTAATGAACTTTGTTGAGTCAGCAGCCCTGAATCAAGTCAATTTTGGGACACTAATGGTAGTTTCTGAGACTCAATCTTTTATGAATTTCACTAAATGGTTGTTTTTTACAACACTATTGAAATTATCCACATAGGGAAGACACTTTATACCAATTTCAAATATAAAATTAGAGATTTTTAGAATCCTAAAAAAAATGACAAACTGACATGCTAAAAATAACTTTTCAAATATATTTTTCTTTATTAAAAAATTCTCATTTCCTAAATTTATCTTGAGGAAAGATGACTATTCAACCACATATAATTTCTGTAGCTGTAGTGTGGTGCTCTGAACATTGAACATAAACGTAGGGATAGCAAACTAGTCTGTTCCACTCCAACTCCCTTCCAGCATGTCTTCCTTGAATTGTAAAGGAAAGCTATAAGCTACATTCCCCAGATTCTTTTGCAGTTACGTTTCACATATCACTAAAATATTCAGTCAGAACATATCTGTTCTTCACAATCAGATGCAATAAACAGGGTTTTTTGTTTGGAACTTCATCACATGGGAAGGGAAGAAGACACACTTTCATGGAAGCTGGCATATGTGCCACCAGCCTGGCCCTAATAGCCTGGGCTGAGGCTTACTCATTACAGAGTTTCCTGATTCTGGTCCAGGCAGCAGCAACTAGACGGTCCACTTCCCTAGTGTGGTGTGGAGGCGGACTTCTAGAAAATGAAACGATTACTGGGTTGAAAACTACCTTGAGTGGACTGTGTTGCTTGCAGTCAAGAACTGAACAATTCACATTTTAACATTTAATGTTTCCTTTACCATAATCATGGATCTGTTTTGTAGTTTTATTTGTTCTTCAATTTATTTTCTAAACTGAGACAATATCCCTGATATACAATTACATGCTATTAAAAAGTCAAACTACTATGGTATTGTTTTTAAATACATCTGTAATTTTATTATAAAACCATTCTTTTGGCATTAGTTGGTTACAGTGATAGCAAGATACTGTGAGTGTAGCATAGCAGCTCTAATGTAACAGCTGTATTCCCTGCTTACTGAACCAAAATTTAAGTTATCTCAAAACCATTACATACAAGTTACCTACAGTCATCACTGATACAAATCCTTTAGGGAAGAGTTGATGCTAAGGGATTAGATTAAATGTTGGTAAGACTACAAAAGTAGTAGTTTCTTTACAGGACTTTTTTTTTCTCCCCCCTCCCCTCCGATTACTTTACTTTAAAAAGATTCAAATTTCTTAGAACTAGTCTTAATAGCAGCAGCACCCAAAGAACATCACACTTAGTTCTTGTTAAAAAGCAATACCTGTGCAATGCATATTTAGGCCACAGGTAAGGGAATGATCGCTCTAGTTTCAAACTCATCACAATCCCTTAAAAAAATAAAAGCATTCCTTCAAGTTCTTCTGGACGGTATTATTGCTGTACATTTGTTGAGAGGTCACTTTCTCTGCTGTGTTTGCTTTGAAGGGATCTTCCAATATATCTCCAATATTCCTTTCTTATAGTGTCCTTTTCTTTAGCTAGAATTTCACACAACTAAAAATAAAAAATAAAACTTTATTAAAGTGAATGTGGAATTCAATCTCAAGGGCATAAGCCTCTGAAACAACACGATTTAACTCAGATCATGGTCAAATGGATACACTGGTAGAGAGTCACACACTATGTTTACTACTGACAAAGATGATGCCCTAAACCAGAAATAGCTCCGCACTGAAGTCTGAATAACTATATTGAAAAGGGGCAAGAATATTAGTGGTAATGGATAAAGCCCATTCTGAGATGCCAAAAAGAAAAATACTGAGTCACACCAGCTTACCTCTAATGCTTTATTAAGAATGTCCTCTTTGTTGTCACATTGGTTTTCTAGCATATCTTCATAGATATCCACAAGAAAGGCAATTAGGTAAGGGGAACTGTGACTTGGTTGTAAATCAAGTAATTGATTTAACAGATTGGGATATTTGGAAAGACCACGATCCTGCAAAATCCTAAAAGAAAATAATACTTAATTCTGAGAAAAACAAAAACAGCAGAAAGATCAAAGAGAAAATAAGTCCTGAAATACAGCATGAAAGGAGACTTATTTTGAATGAAGCTGAAACAAAATGAAATTTTTAAATTATGTGAGCTTTATCACAGATAATTAAGAGCTGAGTAAAATCAGTTTTTAAAAAAAAATAAAATTTAGAGCAGTGGGTGGCAAGGTTTGCTCCAAGTCTGGTGGTGACATCACCACACCGAGGGAAGATGGTAGGCCGGAACACTGCCATTGGCTCCAGTATGTGCTGGGTGCTCTTCATCTGCTACTGCATCTACTTCAACTGCAAGAGGCAGAGCCCATCTTTAAGAAGAGGCTTCAGGAATGTGCATATGAGAAAGGTGTGGACCACCTGACAAACGCAATTGCTGTATGTGGACAGCTACAGCAGGTGCTTCAAGTGTTACAGCAAACTCTTCCACCACCAGTGTTCTAGAAGCTACTGAGAAAGCTCCCAACAAGAGAAATATAAGTACTCAGAGCTTGGCTGAGGATGATGTGGAAGGAGAAACAAATGTCAATGTAATAAAATTTCAGTTAAAATACTTTAAAAATCTTAACATGGAAATTGAGCAGCTCTGGGGGAATAAAGGCAAATGGGCTTGTTATAGACTGTCTTACACTGAAGTCTACCAAAGTAATGTGTGCTTGTGTAGATCCTTTCATCTGTTTTATTTATATTTCCCAGTGAAAAGTGTATTTTGATGGAGCTTTGCATTTTACAAATACACTATAAGTTACCAAAATATCGCAGATTTCATTTGTTCCTAAGACATGCAGTTAAAGTGTATGCACAACATAATGTTTTCTTGGGCTAAAAATACCCAGTTCTCAGTTTTAAAAGATAGGCAAAAAAAGTGTGGGAGATGGCTGAAGAGTGCACATTTTTTTTAAGCTAGTACATTTTACTCTACATCAGAAAATTGGACAGAAACTTTATTGTTTATGAAAACAGAGCATTAAAATCTTTGAGAGATCAAAACAAAAGTTTAAAAGTGATCATGTATAATGTGAATATACACCACATTAAACTGAAGCAGAAAGTAAATCATCTTTTAAGTGAAAAAGATGCAGGAGAAATGTCCCTGTTTCTTCTTGAGATAGATCCTCATCTCTTTGGCTCTTCAGGGACTACAGGTCCCAACTCCCAACACATCTTCAAATGTGACTGAATTCCAAACTGTGTTCTTTGGGCCCCAATTCCTCAAAGGCCTTAAATTCAACAAGAAACTAGGCTATGTCAATGCCAGACAAGCGAAACCTTTCTATTAAGATTTATAATTGGAGGCTGGGCATGGTGGTGCACGCCTGTAATCCCAGCAACTCGGGAGGCTGAGGCAGGAGGATCGAGAATTCAAAGCCAGCCTCAGCAACTTAGTGAGGCCCTAAGCAACTCAGTGAGACCCTGTCTCTAAATAAAATATAAAATAGGACTGGGGATGTGGCTCAGGAGTCGAGTGTCCCTGAGTTCAATCCCCAGTTCACAAAAAAAAAAAAAGATTTATAATTGGAGAAATCTAGCAATGAAAGTAGAAATGCTGGCTACCCTTCTGTGTAATCTGTAAACAGTATTCTGTGTTTACTGTACTTCTGAGCTGGGCAGAACCTAAATGTCTTTATTCCATTTTTTGACAAAAACACTAGAGGATTAACAAATATAATTTAAAATGCATTACTGGCCAAGTGTAGTGGTACGTATCTGTAATCCCAGACACTTGAGAGGTTGAGAGAGAAGAATCTCAAGTTCCAGGCCAGTCTCAGCAACTTAGCAAGGCCTTAAGCAATTTAGGGAGACTCTGTCTCAAAATAAAAAGGGCTGGGGATGTTGCTCAGTGGTTAAGCACCCTGGGTTCAATCCTCAGGACAAAAAAAATTGGTCTGTGTTTGGGAGGTGAAGAGAAGAAGGGTAGAGGACACGGTCTTGGAAATTACTATAACCCTTTTATGTTTCTGCTCTTAGATCCAAAAAAAAAAAAGAACAATTCTTTAATTTCCTTTTAGATAAAAATCTAATTAGGAGAGCTGGGCACAATGGCACACACCTGTAATCCCAGCAGCTCAGGAGGCTGAGGCAGGAGGATCTCAAGTTCAAAGCCAGTCTCAGCAACTCAGTGAGGCCCTAAGCAACTTAGCGAGACCCTGTCTCAAAATACGAAATTTAAAAAAGGCCTGGGGATGTATGTCTCAGAGGTTAAGTGGCCCTGGGTTCAATCCCCAGTACCAAAAAGAAAAAATCTAATTAGGTGTATATTCCATAAAGTACATAATAGCAACTTATTTTATGTGTGTGTATGTATATATGTACACATATATATGCATACTATCTCCAGCAAAAGTAACTTCTTACCCTTTCAAATAGTTCCATGCACTTTCATTATGTGGTACGAGTTTTATCATTTCCAGAGTGTACCTGTAAGAAAAGAACCCACAACTGAGTGTATAATTTTAAAGGAGCAGTGCAACAATCACATACAATTTGAACAACAGTGGCAAAGCCTAGAAAAATGTTTTCACTGTGTCAGGCTCCATATACATGTCTCTTAGCTGCCCTTGCCACCTCACTAGCTCATATCTAAATCAGACAACCCTCAAGCCTGCAACTGTCCACTCTATTTAAGATAGTTCCTCCCTATGGAGATTCCTCAGAAGACTTAGAATGGAACCACCACTTGACCCAGCTATCCCACTTCTCGGTTTATACCCAAAGGACTTAAAATCAGCATATCACAGTGATGCTGCCACATCAATGTTTATAGGAACTCAATTCTCAATAGCTAAACTATGGAACCAACCTAGATGCCCTTCAACAGATGAATGGATAAAAAAAGATGTGGTGTGTGTGTATATGTGTGTGTGTGTATATATATATATATATATATACATATACATACACAGTGGAATATTACTCAGCTTTGAAGAAGAAATGATGGCATTTGCTGGTAAATGGATGGAGCTGGAGAATGTCTTGCTAAGCGAAATAAGCCAATCCCAAAACACCAAAAGCCAAATGTTTTCTCTGACATGTGGATGTTAATTCACAATGTGGGGGGTGGGGGCTAGGGAAGAATAGAGTTACTTTAGATTAGGTAGAGGTGCGTTAAGGGAGGGGAGGCATTATGGGGATGAGAAGAATAATAGGATGAATCAGACATTGTTATCCTGTGTACATATATAACTATATGACCGGTGGGCTTCTACATCATATACAGCCAGAAAATAAGAAATTATACTCCATTATATATGATGTATCAAAGTGCATTCTGTCATGTATAACTAATTAAAACAAACTAAAACATTAAAACAAAACATATTAAAAATAAATATTTTTTAAAAAGATAGTTCCTCCCTCCCATATTTCTCATCCAATTCTGAGGAAGAACACTTAACCGACATAAAGCTTCAACTCACAATATGAAAGAAAATTAATATGTAAGATTTTTTTTGTTGGATGCAATCTAGAGAAAAAATTCAAGCTCTAATAATGATACCTAATAAATCCTCAGTCATTTAAAAAGGGTAATTAACATAATCTTAGGAGCTGTAATTAAAAACAGGAATAAAATAATACAAAGAATAAAAATAAAAAATACAAGTACACATTTCTTAAATTTCAAAATAAGATTACTATTAAACTATAATGTGATTTACAGTCAAAATGAATATTCCCTATACCTTTCTCCTCTCCTTACCCTGATTATTAAATATAATTAAGATGTAACTGCTACAAATTCTAAGGAAGCAATAAAACTGTGCTTCAGATGAGCAAGCCACTGACCGAAGTTCAGTGATCTTGTTCTTGCTTTGGTGCTATTACAATAGAATTTTTTTCACAGGAATAAACTCATTTAACATTATGAAAAGATTTTTCCAACCACTCTGACATGACCTAACCTTTTCAGTTATTTGTAAAACTATGTCTTTTTAGGTCTTAGCTGGTCCTTGTAGAAGATTCTTAATTTCATTTTGGCAATGTACACTAACACATCATTTATTTTAATAGTGAAAACATGAACCTTTAGGTCACACTACCTACCTGTAAATCCTACTTACAGAATTACCTAAAACCTTAAGTTCTTCATGAGTACCTCTGAAACTTGTTATGAGTACTAAATAGGAATTTATGGCATACAGTAAATGCTAGATAAATGCTATTATTATGAGGTGAGCATCCTTAATCTGAAAATGCAAAATCCCAAATCCAAAATCCAAAATCCAAAATGCTCCAAAACCTAAAACTTTTTGAACTCTGACATGACACAACATAGTCAAAATGCAGGTGCACTAAAAATATGTATAATATGTAGTCACTGGCTACATGTGGGTACTGACACCTGAAATGTGACTACTACAACTGAGGAACTGTTTTTTCGTTTTGTTTTGTTTTGTTGTCCAAGGATTGAACTCAGGGGCACTTGACCACTGAGGCACATCCCAGCCCTTTTTTGTATCTAACTTAGAGAGAGGGTCTCGCTAGTTTCTTACAGCCTTGATAAGTTGCTGAAGCTGACTGAAGTCATAATCCTCCTGCCTCAGTCTCCCGAGCCGCTGGGATTATAGGCATGAGCCACTATGCCAGGCAAGGAACCGTATTTTTAATTTTATGGTATTCTAGTTAATTTAAATTTAAGTAGCTATATATAGCTTGTGGCTACCACACTGGACAGTGAAGCTTCAGATGGAAGAGTACCAAAAAGCGAATGTAAAGTATGCTTGAGATATAGGTCTGTAGGCCTGGAGCAGAGAGTGAATGGAGGATACTGGATTGAAGCCTTGAAAAAAAAAAAAAAAAATGTAGGGGCTAGGGATATAGTTCAGTGGTAAAGAATGTATAATGCCAGGGATAGGGCAGAGCACTTGCCTAACACACCTGAGGCGCTTTGGATTCGATCCCAAGCACCACATAAAAATAAACAAATAAAATAAAGGCATACTGTCCATCTACAACTATAAAAAATTTTAGAAAAACAAAAAACAGAAAAGAATGTATGATGCTGTGGGTTAGGGTTGAAAAGAAAAAAATTTAAACCACTAAAACCCTATATATAGAACAGATAAAAGAGGAGTTAGCAGCTTTAAACTGAGAAGAAATGAGGTAAAGGGATATTATAGGCAGATGTGCTATAAATCTGCTCTTCCCAACAATAATTAAAAGAACTTCTGTAATTAAAATTTTAACTATGAGCTCATCAAGCTTTGAAAACATATCCACATTCAAATTGTAAAACAAAGTGAGACAAAATGGCAAATAAGACTAGAAAAAAAATGATTATCAATATCTATAAATGTAATATGGAAATTTAGGCCAATTCAGAAATTTCTAGTTCTTTTTTTTTTCTTTTTTTTGGAACAGGGGATTGGGCACTCGGCCACTGAGCCACATCCCCAGTCCTATTTTGTATTTTATTTAGAGACAGGGTCTCACTGAGTTGCTTAGTGCCTTGCACGCCCTGAGGCTGGTTTTGAACCTGCGAGCCTCCTGCCTTAGCTTCACGAGTCCCTGGGATTATAGACATGCACCATCACGCCCGGCTAGAAATTTCTAGTTCTTATAATAGCTTATTGTATAGTGGCTCTCAAAAAGAGATGAATCTTGCTCCCCAAAAAAGGACATTGGGCAATGTCTAGAGACATTTTTGTTAAAAGTCAAGAGTGTTGCTAAATATCCTACAGAATAAAAGACAACAAAGACTGAACTGGTGCCCAAAACCCTATAGGAGAGTAATATGGCATCTGGGAACTATTATCTAAAATGCAACAGGATTTAATGAGATAGTTGTAAAATAATGTTTCCTAGACATGATGACATTTGATTTCTTTCCAATCTTTAGAAGCAACAATATTTCAAGAAACTTATGACACTAAAAGATAGAGGCATACTATATTATTTGTAAATTTATCACTGTATGTTTCATCTCTGTGTTCTGTCCAATTTCAGTTCCAGGATTATCTGGGGCAACCTTGGTCTTTGATATATTCCCAATGCCTGAAAGATAGTAGGTATGCAAATTTTTAACTAATGAGCAAATGAAGGACATTACTCACTGGACTTCTCTTTCCAATATAGCACGATCACTGTAGCCAGTAGTATTAGAAATGACAAAGTATCTTTGGTTCCAGACAGAATTATTTCTCACATCTTCTTTTAGAAGTTGGTCTACATATTGCAGCTCATTATCCCAAAGTTTAAATTCCTAAAAGTTAAAAAAAAAAAAAGAACTCAATTAGAAATGTCCCATTGTTTGTAAAAATAAAAACAAAACATAAAGCAGGGTGTGGTAATGCACACCTGTAATCCCAGCTACTGGGGAGGTTGAGGTAGGACGAATATAAATTCAAGACCAGCCTGAACAACACAGCAAGACCCTGTCTCACACCATCAAAAAAAAAAAAAAAGTAAAAATAAAACATGAGCAAAACTAAGAAGGTCGAACTGAAGAAAAAGGATTTACCACATATGTGGATAGAGGTGATAGTCATAGGTCAAGGAAATAGGGATAAAAGAACAAAATTAAAGATAGATACTGAGAGAAAATAAAGCAGGAAAAAAGTCATCAAAGAAAATTTAGAGGGGGAAAAAAAAAACTCACTGGAAGAGAATTTGTAATTATACATAGCACTATACATAGTATATAAATTTGATCTCCTATTAAGCAAAAGAACAGCATTAAAAAATGTGATAAATTACCTTTAAAATACAAGTAGAGAAATATATACTATTTAGCTGAGCATGGTGGTGCACACCTGTAATCCCAGCTGCTCAGGAGGCTGAGGCAGGACAATAACAGGATCAAAGCCAGCCTCAGCAATTTAGTGAGGTCCTAAGCAACTTAGCAAAACCCTGTCTCAAAATAAAAAATAAAAAAGGGTTGGGGATTTGGTCCAGTGGTTAAGTGCCCTGGGTCAATCTCTGGTACCAAAATAGAGAGAGAGAAAGGGAGTGAGAGAGGGAAAGAAATAGATATGGCTGGATTTTTACATTATAAAGCTGAGGTTTTTTTTAGCTGGGCGTGGTGGTGCACGCCTGTAATCCAAGCGACTCGGGAGGCTGAGGCAGGAGGATCACAAGTTCAAAGCCAGCATCAGCAACTTAGTGAGGCCCTAAGCAACTCAGTGAGACCCTGTCTCTAAATAAAATACAAAATAGGGCTGGGGATGTGGCTCAGTGGCCAAGTGTCCCTGAGTTCAATCCCTGGTTCCAATTAAAAAAAAAAAAAAAAAAAAAGCTGGGGTTTTTTGTTTGTTTGGTTTTGTTTGTTTTGCTTTTTTTGGTACTGGGGATTGAATTCAGGGGCACTCAACCATTGAGCAACGTCCCCCACTCTATTTTGTATTTTATTTAGAGACAGGGTCTGAGTTGCTTAGCACCTCACTTTTGCTGAGGCTGGCTTTGAACTCATGATCCTCCTGCCTCATCCTCCCGAGCCACTAGGATTATAGGCATTTGCCACTGTGCCCAGCTTGTCTGCTTTTCTCTTTTGTGTTTGTTTGTTTGTTTGTTTGTTTGTTTTGGTACCACAGATTGAACCTGGTGGTGCTTAACCACTGAGTCACATCCTCAGACCTTTTTATTTTTTATTTTGAAAAAGGGCCTCATCAAGTTGCTTCGGCTGGTTTGAACTTGCATTTTCTTGCCTCAGCCTCCCAAGCTGCCGGGATGACACGTGTGAGCTACCATGCCTGGCATAATGCTGCTTTAATAGAAAAAATTTAAAACTTACAAATGTTAACTTACAAATGTCAAAACTTACAAATGTTAACAAAAGTTGGGGCATTATGCAAAAGTTAGTGGAGTTATATTTCTTATTGATAATAGAAAAAGGACAAATTTCAGTATGATGGTCCCTTTTTTAACAAGTAGTAATAAAAATAATTAAGAAAAGTAACATTTTTGTGACAATGACTGCATGCTGATGAGTAGCAGCGAGTTGAGAGTTATTAGGGTGGCCGCTAATGTGTGCAGCTTCTCCTGCAGCTGGCAGTCTGCAGTGTGCTAAGTATAAAAAGGCAGCAAACATTTACAAGTTTTTTATCAATGTAACAATTCTGTCTCTGCAGAATTCAAGAAAAAATTTGGGTTGATATTTTGTATCCATTTATTTTATGGGTTTTTTTGGTGGTTTTTTTTTTTTTTGGTTCTTAGGAAGTTATAAAAATAATACAGAGTCCTATGCACCCTTCGTTTAGATTCCCCAAATTGTAATACCTTACTAACTACAGTTCAACCCTAAGATAATAAAATGACATGATGTATTATTTTTCACAAAAATGCAGACTTCATTCAGATTTTACACATGCTCATCTGTGTGTATGTCGTGAAGACCAGGGTGTTAGTGGAGGTAGAATACAGTTCTTTGCAACTTTACCCCATGTATAGTTTAAGCAACACTATAATCAAGATACACAGCTATTTGCTTACCACATAGAAACTGTCCTATGCCACTTCTTTATAGTTGTACCTCACTTTGCCTTATCACTACTAACCACTGATTTGTCCCCTCTATAATTTCAGTTATTTCAAGAATAGTATCTAAACAGAATCATATAAAGTATGAAATCTTATGACGACTACCCTTTTTTTACTATGCACAAACCCTTAAGATGCACCCAAGTTGTTAAACATTAATGGTTCATTCCTCTTTTCAACCTTGGGATAGTGATTTATTTCCTTTTTATTTAGTTCACAAAAATATATCGATTCTCTTCAGTTTTCAGAATTAACTTATATCTCGCTATTGGTGAAATTAATCTTATCTTTAAAAAAGTATGTGAGAAATATATGAAACCATAATATATCAAATGTAAAAGCAAGAGAGAAAATTATATGTACTTTACTTATAAAAATTTGCAAGCAACAATTGAAGGATATTTTGAAGTTCTTTCTCATGAAAATCTTTCATAATTTTAGTAAGAAACATACTGGCTAAGGTGGCTTTTCAAAGATATTGATGATATTCTATTTTTCAAGTTGTTGTGGTAGGTAGATGGGGTGTGTACTCATGTATGTGTGTGTATAACATGCACTTTTATATGATAAAATTTTTTAATTAAAATTTTAGAAAACACATCAATTTAATTAAATTTTAAGTTAAAATTCCAAGTAAAAAATATTTGGTAAAATGCCCTTGGTTAATGAATAGAGCACAAAGTAGCAATCCCTGGAAAAAATTCACAGGATAGGAAACAATACAACTGTTTGCTAGAATAAATAGGAGTTGTAACCATTCTATTCAGAATTTAGCATAAAATTTTAACAGAGGATTAGAAAGATAATACGTAACAGTTACTATAAAACCATATTCTGAAATTTGTATATGCAAAAACCTTAGTACAAGCCCTTGTTAAGACAGCTATAATAAAATTTTACTACTTTTGATACTCAATTTGCTAGCAAATATAAGATGTGATGAGAATTCAATCTGAAATGTGTTAAAAATTTACAATTACTCTTCTTTAATATGAACCTATTCACTAACTTAAAGAGATTATAAAGGTTAACCAACACAAAGAATGTTAGGTTTTAATTAAGTATCTCAACCGTTCTTTATTATGTTGTGTATAATGATCTACATGTGTGCTTTGGCTCAGAAGTATACTTAGCCTCTAATAGTAATTTAAATTATTTAAGTTAAAAAAGAAAAATCTGAAAAATACTATAACAAGGCAATACCTGAATGACCCATTGTCGATGCTGCCAGGCATGATAATTCTTTGCATCCTGGTTAAGAATATCAGCAATAAATTCAAGCTCCTGAGATGGATCTTTTAGCCATTCTACTAATACTCGCCTATGGTGCCTGAAACCCACAGAAGGGAGAGAAATTTGTGTTAATTTACCCAAGAACTAACAAATCATCTATATGGGTTATACTAAGTGATGTGGAAAGACACTCAAGAAACAGATACTTCTTTCTAATTAAAGAAGAAATGAGAAACTAACACAAAAGAAATGAGAAAATTTTCAGAACACTAAGGGCTGAGAAAGATAACAGTAATTTGTATGTAAAATTAGATATGTAGGGCTTAAAGATGATTTACTGCAAGTTAAATATGGAAGTACAATTATCTTTTGACAATCACAAAATTCAGTTTTAAGAATTTGGAAACATTATATAATGAGAGACTAGAGGAAATGTGATACTATTTTATCAATTATAAGTTACTCTATTACTCAGTTTTCCCTAAATTCAGAATGTCACCATTCAAGCAACTTTTCATTCCACCAGTTAGTACAATGAAATTCACCTCTACCCTGGGGAATAAATAGCTACAACAAGTTACAAGGTTGTTAAAAGAGGAGTTCCTATAGCAGGAAAATACTATGGGTTTTATATTAAGTTCTATTTTTATAATTTCCTAAGCTAAAACAGTTAAAAAAAAATCTATACATGAAAATTTCTAAAATTCACTCTGGGGACTGGAAGTACAGCTCAGTGGTAGAGTCTCACCTGTGAGGCCTGGGTTCAATCCCTACTACAAAAAAATAAATAAATAATAAATATATATATATTATATTATATATATATATATATATAAATAAAATACCTCACTGTGGCAATGGCTGCCACGTCTGCAAATATACTAAAAACACTGAATTACATACTCTTTAAATGAACATATGATATGTGAACTGTTCCTCAAAATTGATTTCTTAAAAATATCTATTGTATTCATTATACCAATGTGAGCAAGAGTAACAAAAAAAGGGAAAAGAATAATCCCAGTTACTCAGGAGGCTGAGGCAGGAGGATTACAGATTCAAGGTCAGCCTCAGCAAGGCATTAATTAAGCAACTTAGCGAGACCCTGTCTCAAAAGAAAAAATAAAAAGGGCTGGGGATATGGTTCAGTGCTCCTGGGTTCAAATCCTACTACCAAAGGAAAAAAAAACATTGCTGAGTTTTCTGTAGCAGTTAGTTGCTTTAGGTGGGTTTGTGTTCTGCTTTTCAGAACAATGGTTGTTAAGGTGTTAATGGCAATGTTTAGAGTATCCAGAAAAGTTATTTCTCCTTAGCCAAAGGCTAAATTAATAAAATACTGAGAATGATATATGAATTTTATAGCAACAGTTTTTTTTTTTATAAAAGCACCTTAACAAAACAAAACAGCAGGGTAAATTAATTCCCTAGCTAATATCTCTTCTCAATAAAACAATTATTTTATAATTTAAGTTCTGAGGAATGCAACAATCCAGTTAAAAAAGAAGCTACAGTGGTAAGGGTGTTTACAAATGGAAATCTATACAAAAGCTACCACTGCCATTAATTTGTCAAATAATGTTGTTATTCACTGTTAGGTCCATATGTCCTAATTCTTTGAAATTTAATCATCTATATAGTTAAATACCACTTCATAATAACATCTGTGCAGATTATTCCTCAACAGGGCCAAAGAACACCTGGAAGTACATGCAGTTCCTTGAGTATGCTGCTTTTTTTCATACTTCTGCTCAGAATATTTTCCTTGCCTCAGAGGTCTTTCTTCAGGTCTCCCTTAAATATTGGCCTAAGGATAGTGGGGGCGGTGTGTGGGTAGGACATTATGGTGGGAGAAGATAAAATGGTGGCAACTTCATTTTGGAGTTGAGCAGAAAGGTATTCTGAACAGGCATTTCATAGCACAGAAAGGGGAAAGAGACCTTGGTAGTGTGCCACGCTGCCTCTTCTACTTTACAACTTTACTACCACACCACCACCACAAGACCAGCAGCAGTAGCTACCATTCACAGGCTGCTCACTACAGGCTGGGTACCACTCAAACTCTCTCTCTTTCTTACTTATTCTTTGTGCCCGTTCCATGACTCCTCCCCTTTTCCCTATTGTGTTCTGCTACCCCCACCCTAACAACCTCCATAGTCTTATCCATGCATACACTGTGAAAAACTCTACCATTATACTTTCCACACTGCTTTATAAAGTAACTGATACTATTATTTGCTTTCTCTGTTAGACTGTGTCTGGTTCATCTTTGTATACTCAGAACTAATACAAAGTCTGTGAATAAACAAATGAATAAAAGATCAAATACTAGAAAGTAATTTTAAAATATACCAAACAGAAAGCTTTTTTTTTTTTGCAGTACTGAGGACGGAATCTAGGACTTTGCGCATGCTCAGCAAGCATTCCACCACTCAGCTATATCCCAATTCTAGAAAACATTTTTCAGATATTTTAATCATATTTTTTTCTCACTAGCAGCACTGCACAGTGATTCTGAAAATTCAAATAATAATGGCTAAACATTTGAGTGTTAACTGTGGGGCAGACACCATTTCAATCACTCAACATAGTTATCTCATT
Organism: Glaucomys volans; assembly: GCA_020662805.1. Classification (NCBI taxonomy): domain Eukaryota; kingdom Metazoa; phylum Chordata; class Mammalia; order Rodentia; family Sciuridae; genus Glaucomys; species Glaucomys volans. The sequence continues at coordinate 290,867 of JAJEJO010048576.1, read as the reverse complement.
TAATCCTTGTGTTAGCTTTATGTCACTGTGACAAAATACCTGAGAAAATCAGCTCGAAAGATTTGTTTTGGCTCATGGTTTCAGCCCATGGCCTCCTGGTTCTATTGACTGTGGGCCCCTAGTGAGGCAGAATATTATGGCAAAAGAGCACAGTAGAGCAAGGCTGGGAAGGAGGTGGGGCAGTGTGGTGACAAGATGTAGTCCCCAAGGACCCACTCCCTCTAACTAGGCCCCACCTTCTACAGTTTTCATCCCCTCCCAATACTCCATTCAGTTACTAATTCATCAATGACATTAGAGCCCTCATGATCTAATCACTTCCAACAGCCCCACATCTGAATTTTGGGGACCAAGTCTTCAACATATGAGCCTTTAGGGGATATTCCAGATCCAAACTAAAAGAATCCTCTTAGCAATCCTGTGGGGCAGGTAACATCAGCCCCAACATAAAGTACTAAATTATAAAGAGGCTGAGGATATAACTCAGTAGTAGAGCACTTTCCCAGCATGTGCAAGGCCTGGGGTATAATTCCCAGTAGTGCAAAAAATAAATAATTATAAGAAACAAAGAAAAAATTCTTCATTATATCATAATCTGCTGGCAGAAACCATCCAGAATAACATTTCTATCTTACCAAACTTGATAGTTTTTGGGCTGTTCCTCAATTATTGCAGTGATGTAGTTCATTTCCTCACGTAGATCCTTTTGAAGTGACTTTAAGAGAACTCTCCGAAAATGCCTACAACAAATATCAATCATCCAAAGTCTCATTAGTCCAATTATGTTACCTAGCAACAGTATCAAATAAAGCTAAAAGACACTAATATTGTTAAACAAATTTTTGGCAGTTATTTTATATAACAAATAATTTTCAATCTAAGCACATAAATTGTCCAAATTCATAGAACTATCTGGTAACTGGATGAATCAAGAATTTAAAGTAAACATAGTAAAAGGCAACAAATATGAGATAGAAGAAAAGTAGATTTTGGAACCTTAATGAATGAAAAGACAACTAAATTTTATTTTCAGGTAATACTCTGGTTACCTGTGATATTTAATACAAAAAGCAAAGACATTTCTTTCCTTATATAGTAAAGTTTGCTCATATAGAATATTCATATAATAATTACTTACATGGCAAACATTATCAAACTATTTTATTTCTAGAACCACCATCAAAATGCTTACAATAATTTCAGATTATAAAAAGAAACTTAAAAGTGAAGCAAATTTAATTTCTGAAATTAAAAAGAAAGAGAAACCAAATCATTTTTTAAAAATTCCCTACAGGTAGTGCTGGTCTAATCTTAGTCATCTAATTTTCAAAAATTTTCAACTCACTATATATCAAGAGACAAACAGTTCAGAACCTACTTTAAAAGTTATCTTTTAAAATGAAGTGCAAAACAGGAGAGATTACAGTATTTTTCTCTTACTATTATAATTAAAGAAAATTAGGATTCATTGAGTATGTAAATGCAAACATGACTTATGTGGGTAACAAATTCAGGTATAGTGCTTTTTAAAAAACAGCAAATAAACTTCATAGGAAATGTTAAAATACATTCTAAGATCCTTTGTGCTATACAGTCAGTTATTTCTTAAAAGTTAAGAAAGTATATATAAGAGACATAAAATAATGGAATATCATACTGAGGATTTCAGATAAACATGGTAGACTCAACAGGTTTATTCTCATTCCCTAAATTAAACCTCACTAAAATGATATTAAAGCAATAAAGAAAAAATGTTCAACAACCCTAGTTATAAGAGAAATGCAAATCAAAACTACCTTAAGATTTCATCTTACCCCAATTAGAATGTCTTTTATTAAGAAAACAGGCAACAACAGGTGTTGGCGAGGATGTGGGGAAAAGGGTACACTGATACATTGCTGGTGGGATTCCAAGTTGGTGCAGCCACTCTGGAAAGCAGTGTGGAGATTCCTTAGTAAACTTGGAATGGATCCACCATTTGACCCAGTTATCCCACTCCTTGGCTTATACCCAAAGGACTTAAAATCAGATTACTACAGTGATGCAGCCACATCAATGTTCATAGCTGCTCAATTCACAATAGCTAGATGTGGAATCAACCTAGATGCCCTTCAATAGATGAATGGATAAAGAAACTGTGGTATATATACACAATGGAATATTACTCAACCATAAAGAAGAATAAAATTATGGCATTTGTAGGTAAATAGATGATGTTGGAGACTGATATGCTAAGTGAGATTAGCCAATCCCCAAAATCCAAAGGCCGAATGGTCTCTCTGATAAGTGAATGATGATGCATAATGCAGGGTGGAAGGGTGGCAAGAATGGAGGAAGGATAGACAGCATAGAGGGAAGGGAGGGGTGGGGTCGGGGTAGGAGGGTAAGAAAAACAACAAAATGTGTGACAGACATCATTACCCTGTGTACATGTATGAATGCACAGATGGTGTGACTCTACTTTGTATACAACCAGAAAAACAATAGCTGTACTCCATTTGTGTACAATGAATCAAAATTAAATAAATTAAAACAGAAAAAAAAGCAATAAAGATATAAATCCATAAGGAGAAGTGGGACAAAGGGTTACCACAGACAAGTATAAGAGGTCAAGAAAATTATAGAAAATGCAAGCAAACAGACAAGTTTTGAACTGACTTAGAAAAGCAATGTGAAGCCAGGCGCGGTGGCGCACATCTGTAATCAAAACGACTCAGGAGGCTGAGGCAGGAGGATCGAGAGTTCAAAGCCAGCCTTAGCAACTTAGCGAGGCCCTAAGCAACTCAGTGAGACCCTGTCTCTAAATAAAATACAAAATAGAGCTGGGGATGTGGCTCAGTGGTCAAGTGCCCCTGAGTTCAATCCCCGGTTCCAAAAAAAAAAAAAAAAGAAAAGAAAAGCAATGTGAGCCAGGCATAGTGGTGCATGCCTGTAATTCTGGCTACTTGAGAGGATGAGGCAGGAGGATCCCAAGTTCAAGTCTAACCAACTTAGAAGGTCCCTATCACAAAATAAAATAAAAAGGGCCGTTGCTCAGTGCTAGAGTGCTTGCCCCGCACATGTGAAACTCTGGGTTCATGCCTCCTAGTACTGGGGGGAAAAAAAGTCATATAAACCTGTCAACAGTAACAGAAACCTTAATAAAGTTTCAAAAATTGGAGGTACTGAGTTTTTTTTCCTCCCAAAATTGGGAGTCAAGAGTGGGGTTGAAAAACAGAACAAGGTCCAGAGAAAGAGTCCTCAGCAGCCAAAATCCTTCCCCTCATCCTGAGCAGAGAGATGACATCTCCTGATCTAAGCAGGAGACAAGTTTAATTTTCTAGAAAAATCAAGCAGAAAGAGATATTGGGCACAAGGAAAGGCAGGGTGAGGTAAAGGATGGAAATAAAGACATTTAAAATGCTAATATACAAAGTTGAAAAAAATTAAAATAAGATAAAGAATAGATAAAAATAAAATAACCATGTTGAAATTGTCTAACAGGCTAAGATTTGCCCCCAAAAAAAGAGAAGAAAAAGGAAAAAAAGTTGATACAATAAACAGTGAAACTTCCCTAACAGTTCCCTGCCTGACCCCCCTGAACTGTGGCAGGCAAATGTACACTCCTTAATAAATTGGATGGACCCTTTTTAGAGAAACACTGTCTAAAAAAAAAACTTATAAAAATACTGACATGCAAATATTTCAAAACAAAATAGCCACAGCCCACTCAGTAACTTCACAACTGATAAATCATGCCATGCACAGGGCTTTCAATCAGGCTTTTTCCTTTCTCCATTATAAGTATGAAAGGAGAATGAAGAATTACCAATCACTTATAGAAAAATCTTTATATGAAAGAAACAAAAGCAACAGGTGAAAAGATATCACATTCATGAAATCAAAAAACAAAATGGTATCTTTTCTTAAATATTAAGGAAAAAAGAGCTCTCAGAAATTAAAAATGAGTGCAAAAGTATTTAAAAATCAGAGTTAGAAGCTAAAACTGAGGGAATATCACAAGAGTAAATTAAAAAATAAAGGAATAAAAATAAAAAAACATAATCTAGGAGGTACGACATGGAACTAAAAGGCATTCCAGAGACAGAAAACAGGAGAGAAGAAATTATTTAGACAACATAGAAAAATTCCTAAGACTCAAAAAGAGAAAACGGTTCAAATAAAGGAATTGGAATTTTCTCCACCTGAACCACAGAAGCTAAAAGAAATGGGAAAGTAGGTGCAAAATTCTGAGAGAAAATGATTTTGAATACAGAATTCTATTAGTAAAGCTGAAGGAAGACCAAAGACTTCTAATGTATGAACCTCCAACAATGTTGTCTACCCATCCTTCTATAAGTTTTCTTCTAGTCATGTATGCCTTCTATAAAATGAGAAAATAAGTCAAGAAAGAGAATGATGTGGGATCTGGGAAACAGAAGACTAAAGAGGTGGAAGAACTGAAGATCACATTTGCAGCACCCAAACTAAAGAAGGGGGAAAAAAATGAAATTAAAGGATTACTTCTTATATTCAATAGTAATGAAGCATCTACATGCATCAGAGTGTCTGGGACATGTATTATTTATTGGTGCAAAGCAAATTAGATCAAACAAAAAAGAGGAATGTGAATATACTATAAAATGTGGTTCAGCATGAAACAGGAACTGATTACTCGTTTGTGATGAAGGGAAGAAAGTAGCACGTGAACACTCCTCTTTCAGAGAAGGAATAGATAATGTCTAAAATGTTTTAAAATGTAAAAATAAAAATAACAACAAAGCATATTATCTAGCATACAGAGATCAAGTAGAGAAATAATAAGGGGGCATAATGGCATGAGCCTATAATCTCAGCTGCTCAGGAGACTGAAGCAGGAGAATCACAAATTCAAGGCCAGTGTGGGAAACAGCAAGATCTTGTCTCCAAAGAAAAGAAAAGAAAAAAAAAGAGCAAAGAGTTGTTGCTTTGGGGAATGGGACACTGGTCATGGGAAGAAATGGGGCAAAGATTTTTTTTCCCTTCAACTTCTGACTTTTACACCTATATGTGAATTATTATTTTGTTAGAAATTAAAATTGACTTAAAGAAAGAAAAGTCATTTGAATGAAAACCTGAGAAATGTAAGCAGAAAATACCAATGTTGTGTATTACTCACCACACTGTATAATTGGCTGCATTTAACTCAATAGCATCCTGGGTGAGCTTAAAAGCTCGTTCACTTCTTTCATCACGCTGCAGAACAGCTCGGAAATAATCATACACATCTCTAACTGGAGACAGAACACACAACTGCATTAGGACTACCATTCTTACTTAAAACTAACACTGTAACATAAAGGTTGTTATATCTATGTAGAAAGATATTTTATTTGCAAGTGTATCACTTATAATAAGCAAAATAGAGTAAAATGACTGTGACTGCCACCCCAACAATACTCAGTGTCATGGTCACAACACGCAGGCTACACAGGTCTAACCTGTTTGCTATTTTTTGACATCCTATGGGTTAATGCCAAACTGCAAATCTCTCAAAGATTTTATGTAAAATTAAATGTACATATTCAAATACATCCCATAGCTGTTTTGCCTACATTTTATTTTGATCACATTTTTAAATGAAAAATATACACGAAGGCAGAAAACTCAGATTATAAAAAGGTTCACACTAGGGCTGGACTTGTGGCTCAGTGACAGAGTGCTTGCCTAGCATGTGTGAGACACTGGATTCGATCCTCAGTACCACATAATAAATGAAGGAAGGAAGGAAGGTAGGAAGGAAGGAAGGAAGGAATAAAAGTTATTAAAAAAAAAAAAAGTTTACACTAAATTTCCATTCTACTAAATTCCCAGTCCTCCTCTCCAGAAACAACCACTGTTAATTGATTGTAGTATATCCTGCCAAATATAATCTAAGCATATATAATGTATACTGATTCCATCCTTCATTTTTTATGAGATCATAGCACATTCAACACTTTGGCCCTTGCTTTTTTCATGCATGTATTATTATAGATCGTATAAACTACTACAACTATTGAAAATTATTTGGTAATATCTATTAAAAATTAAAACTTACATATTCAATGATTCAAGAATTTGGGTTCCAGGAAGTCTTTTCTTACAAATACTCTCATGTGTGCAAAGGAGGACAGAAAATGGGGTTAACCTGGGACTCACCACCTATAACTGGCATTTAAAATGGGGCAGAGTCTTATAGCACTGTCTCCTTGACCTGTGGCATGTGTGCTAACTCTAGAATTAATGTTAGCATTGAATGAAATTGTAGGACACCTAGTTGGTGTCCACAGAGAATTAGAGAACTGCTTGGTGTGGAAAATCATCTGGTGTTAGACTGTAACCACCTAACTGAAGTACAAGAATATGCACAATTATAGCTCTTAATAAAGTCTGAGATACACAAAGGTTACCTGCCTCTAACAATATCTTTTTTGAGGGGAAGGCGCACCAAGGATAGAACCCAGGATCAAGCACTGAGCCATATTCCCAGACCTTTTTATTTATTTATTTTTATTTTAAAACAGGGCCCTGCCAAGTTGCCTAAGGTGGCCACTCACTTGCAATCATTCTACTTCAGCCTCCTAAGTACTTGAGAGTACAGGTATAATCCGCCATACCTGACTTTCAAACACCTTTAAAAACCTGAGTCTAAGCCAGGCACACTGGCATACACCTATAACCCAGACTATGGCAGAGGGATCACAAATTCAAAGCCAGGCTCAGCAACTTAATAAAAACCATCTCACAACAAAAAATAACAAGGATTGGTGATGTAGCCCAGTGGTGTATACACTTGCTTAGCACACATGCAGCCATGGGTTAAATTCCTAATAATCCAGAAAAAAGAAAAAAAAGAAATTTTAAATTTATAACAAAATGATTATTATACATTAACTTGATAAAAAATATTTACATATATTACACAAAAATATATGTATTATACATATGTACATGCATAAAATACACATACACCCATGCACACTGTTAAAATAATTAACTGGGTGACTGACCATTAGTCTAACACAATAGCTTTGACACCTTGGGTTTCTAAATAAGTAAAGCAAAACTCAATTCAATGTAAATAGTAAAATGAAACTTAAGTTTAATCAGAAATTGCCAATTAACCTCTAACTAAATAGAATTTTATACTCAATTTTTTCTGTAGTGTTTGTTTTATATTAAATATTCTTTTGCTAGATGAGGTGATGCACACCTATAATCCCAACCACTCAGGAAACTGAGGTAAATGTAGGCAAGCCTCAGTAATTTAGCAAGACTGTCTTAAAATAAAAAATAAAAAGAACCAGGGATGTAGCTCAGTGGTGAAGCATCCCTGGGTTCAATCCCCAGTACTGAAAAAAATAAATATGCAAATAAAATTTTTTAAATGATTTAATTTAAAAATTATAAACTTTGCTGGACACAGTGGTACATGTCTACAATCCCAGTGACTCAGGAGGCTAAGGCAGGAGGATCAAAAGTTCAAAGCCAGTCTCAGCAACTTAGTGAGGCCCTAAGCAATTTAGTGAGTTCCTGTCTCAAAATAAAAAATAAAAAGGGATGTGGCTCATTGGTTAAATGCTCCTGGGTCTAAAACTTTTTAATGTTATTTAGTATTTGATTATATAACAGAAGTTTGGATTTTTTTAAATATTTTTTTTAGTTGTTGATGGACCTTTACTTTTTATACGTGGTGCTGAGAATTGAACCCAGTGCTTCACACATGCTAGGCAAGCACTCTACCACTGAGCCACAACCTCAGCCCAATAACAGAAGTTTTATTTGTATCTGAAAGATATACAGGTGGTTTCCAATACCTTGATTTTTTTATAAAAAAGATGCAAATTGTAACAGCAAATATACATGGTACTTATTGTGAGTTAGACACTGCTCTATTATTTATGTGAATAATTCACTCAATCTATAGTTTCTACCACTGTCCTCATTTATTTTCCTATAGGTACAAAGAGTAGTACAGGGAGTTTAAATAACTTGTTCAATGTTATAGAACTAGCAAAATGGTGAAATCAGAATTTGAACCAGATGGTCTGGCTAAAATCTACACCCTTAAACCTACCACATATCTTGTTGTGCCATGTGCCAAAGTGAATCCAGAATATATAATTAGAAACAATACTGCCAGGTTATAAGATCCAAAAATTTCCCATTTTAATAGCTGTACCACAATGTTTCCTAAAATGACTAGGTGTATGAAATGTATGGATCTTAAAGAGTTTTAATTTTTGCCATTTTACTCGTTGGTGAACAATGACATTCTCAATTTCCATATATTTTATCCCGAATAGTAATGGATTTTTCCTATTTAATAAGCAGTGGAATTTCCTTTTACATGAACTACCAGTTTATATCCTTTGTCAATTTTTGGATTACCTTGTTAGTCTCTTACCCTTTTGTAGGCATTTCTTTTAAAATTCTGAATATTAATCTTTTTTGTGCCATATAGCTTCTCCCACACTGCTGCTTGTTTTTTAACTTGTTCATGAATTCTTCTGTCATATAAGCTTTAAATTTTGATACCTTTACCTAGCAATTTTTGAGAGGTCAAATCTATTTATATTGTGCTTTGTGATTACTAATCATGGCATATATAAGAATTTGAAGTATTGTCTACCCCACGAAAAAGATTAATAATTTACCCCCAATGGAAATATATGATTTTATCAGTTTCCCCAGTATTTTTGTGGTACTTATGAACCTGAAAAAGTTATGGTTTACATTTCTCTGATCATTAGTAAGGCTGACATTCTTCATAGATATCTCTATTTCTTCTAGTGAACAGTTTTTTTCATATAAAATATCTCAAAATATGGAAGTTTTACATTTTTATGTAATTATATATTTTAACCTTATCTTGAATAAATTGTTTTACTTCTAATCTAATAATACCTTCTCCACCCCAAGAAAAATTATTCTCATATTTGCATTGAATATATATTTTTTAAAAATATTTTATTGTTGTAGATAGACACAAAATCTTTACTTACTTATTATGTGGTGCTGAGGATTGAACCCAGTGCCTCACACGTTCAAGGCATGCATTCTACCACTGAGCTACAGCCACAGCCCCATGCATTGAGTATATTTAGTTTTCTTTTAGAACTTTAATCATATTTTCATGTTCCTCAAGATACAAGATAAGAGCCAGGCATGGTGGCACAAGCCTGTAATCCCAGTGACTTGGGATGTTGAGGCAGGAAGATCAAAAGTTTGAGGGCAGTCTCAGTAATTGAGCGAGGCCCTAAGCAACTTAAAATTCTGAATATTAATCAGATTAAAGCAACTAGTGAGATACTAGTTTAAATCAATTAAAGCAACTTAGTGAGATACTGTCTCAAAATAAAAAATAAAAAGGACTGGGCAATCCCAAAGAACCAAAGACCAAATGTTTTCTCTGATATGCTGATACTAATTCACATAAGGGGTCGGGAGAACAGAGGTAATTTGAACTAGACAAAGAGGGGAGTGAAGGAGGTATGGGGATAGGAATAATATAATGAATTGGACACCATTATTCTTTGTCCATATGATTACATGACCTGTGTAACTCTACGTCATGTACAACCAGATGAATAAGAAGTCATACTCCATTTATGTATGTGTCAAAAAGCATTCTACTGGCATGTATAATATACTAAAAAAAAAAAAAAAAAGGAGAGGACCCCTGGGTTAAATCCCCATAATAAAAAAAAAAAAAAAAAAGATAGGAGATAGGGATATAATTCAAATTTTATCTAAACACATAGCCAACTGTACCAAACTTATTTGATCAATCTATCTTTTTCATAAAGGTATGAAACATCCTTTTTATCCCATACTAAGTTCTCATATATTCTTATCACTTATTTTAGTCCTTATTTATCTCTTTATTTGTATACTAATCACATATTAATTATTTAGTAGTACTATTTAATATTTGATAGGGCAAACCCCACACTACTATTCTTTCTTTTAAAATGTTTCTTGCCATTATTTCCTAATCAGCAAATAAATAAGTGCTTTTTATAAAAGAGGAATGATCTTGGATAACAAAACTTTAAGTGGAAAAAAAAATACCATACACACACACAAAATTACAAAACCAGCATTCCATTTTATTCATTTACCCTTTCCTAGAACAACTAACAATTAACATTTGCATGACCTTCAATTTACAAAGCATTTTAACATTCATCATGGAAAGAATGACACTTTGTCAAAGAATATAATCCATTCATTTTAATATCAGTAAACATATTCCAACTGAGCCTAACATTCATTGTCAAAATATATTTTAAAATGCTGATGTTTCAGCAACCAAAGTTTTTTCTAAATAAAACAGTAACTCATTTGTTATCTGACACACAGATTAAACAGCAAATGAAAAGTACAATCACATAATAGCTATTATGTATTATAATATAACATTCGTCACTTAGGTTATCTCCATTCTTGGGACAAAAAAACTTTAAATTATGAAAATAAATCACAAAAAAACAAAAAATTAACTCATCATAAGTAATTCAGATCCTTATTAGACAAAAGCCTGTCATTTATCTTGCTACATAGTTGTGAATTTTGACAATGATACAAAGTTTGACTTATAGACCTTTTCCTAATAAAAATAAACTTACATTTTTCACTATAGATGATCTGGACCACTGGATTGGGACCATCATTCTGTGGTACTGGATCTATATCAGCCCATTCGGCTCTGTCCCTGAAAACACACATTTTTTTTTTCAGTGATTACATTCAAACACATTAGAACAAAAAGAACTGGCATTTTCAAAAATGGCAATAATCACACTTATATTAACACTAGTAACTTACAGAGATCTTAATGTTGTCATGATTGAATTCTTCAAGACCAAGTATTGTTACTTTGCTTTACATGTTAAAGTAAAATTAATATAAAACAATCTTTACATTTAAAAAAGTTCATAAATCAAGAGTTTTCAAATTTGGTTTTACAAATGGCAAAACATTTTTGCAGCAAGTATACAACAGTTTTAACTCCGAAATCAATCTCACTCATTGATCTAATAAAACTGGAGTCAGTCAGAAATTTTTAGAATCTGAATAATAATTTACTATGAACTGACACCCTACCCCACCCCAGTACTGGGGATTGTACCCAGGGGAGCTTTACACTGAGCTACAGTCCCAGCCCTTTTTATTTTTTATCTTAAGACAGGGTCTCAGTAAGTTGCTGAAGGTTGCTAAATTGCCGAGACTGGGCTCAAACTTGTAATTGTTCTACCTCCTGAGTCACTGGAATTACAAGCCTGTACCACTGCACCCAGTCTAGACTAACATTTTAAAATCAAAGTAAACAATTTGTTGTGTATTAGAGAGGTGGTCCTGGTGGCCATTAAGGGAACAAGTTCTAGGGCTAGGGATGTAACAAAAAGTGAGCACAGGCTCTGGAATCTAACAACTGCCTATATTGGGATATTAGCTCTACTTCTTAAGAGCTGTGTAGCCTTGAAAAAGTTACTTAACCTCTCTAGGACTCAGTTTCTTCATTAAAAAAACGAAGATAACATTACAAACCTTAGAAAGCTATTTTGAGGATGAAATATTACACTATTAAAACATGCACAACATATAATAAGGATTCAATGAATATTACTCATTATCAAACTAAAATAACAGTACAGTGGAAATAGGGGCTTACAGAAATTTCAAAGTGAATTGCCCTGTGTGATCAAATGTATTTTATCTTTTATATTCTCTTCCTTTCACTATTTATTTATTTATTTATTTTGGTACAGGAAATTGAATCCAGTGGTGCTTAACCACTGAACTACATTGCCAGCCCTATCTATCTATCCATCCATTTATTTATTTATTTATTTATTTATTTATTTATTTATTTAAAGACAGTTTCTCACTAAGTTGCTGGGAATCTTGCTAAGTTTCTGAGGTTGGCCTCCTGTGTCAGCCTCTGGAGTGGGTGGGATTACAGGTGTGTGCCACTGTGCCTGGCTCTTTCAACCACTCTTTTACCTCTCTATACTAAACAGCTATTTCACAGCAGAGATCTGTGGCATACAATCATGAAATTGTGCCCATGATACAAGAAGAAATACAAGGGAAACAACTATCTTAGATGTGAAACCTAGAGCTACAGGAATGGCAAGGGGAAAGTAAGACTGTCATTTAGACACTGGGAAATCAGACAGAGTCATGTGAAGAAATTTGAGTATTTCACAATCCAAAGAGGAGGTTTGAGGGTTATAGGAACACCTTAACCAATTTAAATCAGAAAACACTAGCTCCAACAAAAAAGAAAACTAGATAGTGGCTTTCACTCATTCATAAAAACAAGGCAAATAAGCCATCTAATGGGTTTAGGTAGAACTACAGAAGACAGAAGGACTTTTGGATTGTTTCTGCAGCTTCACAAGAACTAGGCAATCCACATTACTATCTGAACGCATCGAACAGATGGGGATTAGACTGGGTGTTGGCAAAGATCGGGGAAAGAGGCAAGAAAGTTACAGTAGTACCTTCGTATCGCTCGAACTAGGGAATAGGAGATGTTGGGGATGCACCAAGAGAATTTAGGTAACAATTCTCTTTTCGCGCTTATGGCCTAACTCAGTGCCTGGTTACAGGAGGGGCGAAAATACTGGTTAAATAAAAAGGTCTCAGTCCTTAAAATTCTTGTACCTTTTATTACTTCTTACCATTTCAGCAGAACAAACCGCGGGAAGCCAGTACAGCCCATTTTTAAAGAGAAAGTTGGCCCTTAACTTATTTCTTGGCATGCCATAAAAACTGCATCCTAACCCTCCGTTTTCAGTATGGTCACTAACAGGACAGCGTTCTGGGGCTAGAGAAGTGAGCGGGAAATTTCTTAACTGTATGAATCACGACACCTAAAAGAGTGCTGTCCGGGGCTCTGTAGTTCCTACGTTTCTGTCAAGCCCGCGGGAAGCACAGAGACGTGTCTGCCGCCCGGACTCCGCAATGTCTCTCGGGGTCAGCACTGCCTCCAAGAAGCGGCAATCACGGAAGGAGCGCGATAGTCGCGGGCTGGCGCCAACCAACCAGCCACCTCTCGGCCTGCCAGCTCGCCGGGCCGCGCAAACTTCGGCAGGACAGAGGCCGGAAGCTTGTACCGGGGCAGAATTCCCGCCGCGGCCCGGCTCGGGGGCGTTACCTGTACAGGACATAGGTGGGCGAGTCCAGGCTCAGAAACCCGTCGTCCATTGGGGACGCCACTGCTCCTCCGGCCTCGACTGCCATCCCTTCCTCCTGCTGCTGCTGGGGTGGCGGTGGGTGCGGCTGGGGCGGGGGCTGCTCTGGCTGACCCGGCTCGCCACCCTGTGTAGCCTCTCCGACCCCCTCGGCGGCCGCCATCTCGCCTCGGCCCGCAGCGGAGGTGGTACGGAGGCCCCGCCCCCCGCGGCCTCGCCCCTCGCTCCCCTCCCCCTCGTGACCCACTTCCGGTGTCCTGCTTCCGGCCACCGAGACGCGGGCCAGAGGGCCCTGGCGGTGGCCGAGTGTGCTCTGGGTAGGGGCGTGGACACTGGTGGAACATGCAGCGCGACAGCCCCGTGGGGCTCAAGGTTTGATACATGGTCTTCCAATCTGAATGCTGCTTCCACCCCCCGAAGATTGTCACTCTGAATCTGTTAGTGCTGTTGGCAGCCCCCAGTAGTGGAGCTGGCTGTCGCTTCACTTAGAAACAGTGACTAAGGGCAGCTGGCGGGCAGCTCAGGACCAGCTCACTTTAACCTTTTAAGGGCCTTTATATTTTTACTGGGTTTTTTTTTTTTTTACCCCGATGCTAAGACTATTAAGCTTCATTAATCCAGAATTTTCGACTTTCGAAATTAAATTTCGTGTTATACAAATACTATTAGAGTATTATAATAAAGGTAGACATTTCTTTATATGTTACAGAAAACAGATACATTTAACAAATATTTGCTGACCACTTGCTATGTCCCAGGCTTCATCACAGCAGTACAAAATCGATTGTCTGGTCATGGAGTTTATGTTCTAGTGAAGGAGATTATGATAGAGAACAGACATGTCCTAGCGGCAAGGGCGTTAAAGACAAAGCAGGTTGATGAGATAAAGATGTTTATATGTCTTTTGGGGTGGGATAGTCAGGCTTTTTAAGGGGCAATTTAAGCAGAGATCTGAAAGGAAATGCGTACTTAGTATGATCTTGATTCACTGAGGATGCCAGTATGACAAATCTTGTGAATGAGGGGAAAGAATCCAAGCAGGGATAAGCATTGGGGATTTGATTTTTTAAACTGTGTCAAAATATACATAAATTTTACCATTTTAACTATTTTAAGTGTATAGTTCAGTGACATTAAATATAGTCACACTACTGTGCAGGCCTTTCCAGAACATTTTCTAAAACTGAAACTTTGTACTGGTTAAGCAATAGCTCCACAGTCTCTCTGTTTCAGACTTCTCTAGATGGCTCATGGAAGTGGAACCAGATACTATTTGTATTTTTGTATTTGGTTTATTTCATTCAGATACACTCTTCCAAGATCATGTATAGCATGTATCATAATTCATTTTTAGGACTGAATAACTCAATGTTATGTATATACCCCACTTTATCTATTCATCTGTTGGACACTTGGGTTGTTTCCACCTTTTGTTCATTGTGAATAATACTGCTGTGATTACTAGTATACAGATATCTGTGTGAGTCCCTGCTTTCACTTCTTTTTTGTGTATACCCAGAAGTGGAATTGCTGGATCATGTACCAATTCTATCTTTAATTTTTTGAGAAATTGCCATACTGCTTTCCACAGTAGCTACACAGTACTTCCAATTTCTCCAAGTAACTACACAGTACTTCCAATTTCTCCACATACTCACCAACGCTATTTCCTGTTTCTTTGAACTAGCCATCCTAATTGTTATGAAGCAGACTCTTGTGGTTTTGATTTGTGTTTCCTTAATGCTTAGTGACTTTGTACAATTTTATATGTTTATTGGCCATTTGTGGGACTGGATTATAAATGGAAATTCATGGAAGGCTTTGAGTAGGAGAGGAGCATGTAACAATTTTTTAAAGGCCCACTTGGGCTGCTATGAGTAAAATAAACTGATAAAGGTAAGAATGGAAACACACCAATTTGACCCCGATGGTGGCAACCCAGGCAAAAGGCTAGAGTATTTAAATTGTGGTTTACAATTCATTGAATCATGAAATCAATTTAGTAGGTTCTGTCTGGGTGAATAGGTGTACCAATTCTCTGAGGTAGGACTTGCTGCACAGGTTTGAGGATTGCAGTCAGCAGTCTCCACCATGACTGAGCACAGCTGGCACTGGATGACTAAGCAAGGCAGAGACATAATTCCTGGGTTCTATAGCCTGACAAGAACAGCCTGAAAGTGACATAGCCCGAAGCTCCCTCCTGAGTCGGTGAAACATCACCGTTCCCTAATTTTGCAGCCCAAATTTCATCTTGGTATTTGATTCCATGTTTATACATATTTATGTATAATGGGTTGTGTTGTACATGCATTTCTACTGTGGGACTTGGCCAAAAATTTTGGAAAACAAGTCTATTAATGGTGGGGGAGATGATGAGCAGTGGATGGATTCTGGATATACTTTAAGGTTGATTTGATAGAATTTGCTGCCTAGGAGACAATGAGACAGGGGAAAGGAAAGGAAAAAGGAAGGAATAAAAAGAAAAGAAAAAAGAATTAAAGATGACTCCAAGGTAAAAGTTCCTTTTGACCAGGCACAGTGGCATGCACCTACAGTACCACCTACTTGGGAGTCTGATGCAGGAGGGAGGATCACTTGAGCCTAGAGGTTCCAAACCAGCCTGGGCAACAGAGAGATCCTATCCCCTTGCCCCACAAAAATTCTTTTTTATCAGAATAGGCACAGTCCAGCCAGGCATGGTGGCACACACCTATAATTCCAGTGGCTCAGGAGGCTGAGGCAGGAGGATTGTGAGTTCAAAGCCAGCCTCAGCAACTTAGTGAGGCTCTAAGCAACTTAGCCAGACCCTGTCTCTAAATAAAATGTAAAAAGGACTGGAGATGTGGCTCAGGGTTGAGTGCCCCTGGGTTCAATTCCCAGTACCAAAAAAGCATAGGCACAGTTCCTTTGGCCATCCCTCCAGTTGTAGTTCAGTAGCACACTGTGTTCTCTTCCTGTGAATTTACATTAATATACATAAATATACATATATACATAAAGTAAAAAACAAACCCAAGAAATATGTATACGTACATACCCACATATATATTGTTTTTTAATTTTGAAAAATTTTGGTATTATGTTTTTGTGGGCTATGACAGTTTCTCTGCCTTTCCTGATCCTTTGATATGTACCTCCACAAACTCTAATAACTCCTCCAAACATTAATAACCTATCCTTATAGATCACAGAACATATTATTATCACTATAAGGAGGGAAGATTAATTACTGCTATCAACATTTCATGTACACTATATTTCATCAACCTTCCCACCAAACCAGTTCAAATAAAAATACAACTTAGGTGAAAAGACTAATGCTCCTTTGAAACAGATTGACACCTGTACAAACCCACTATATGGAAATTCAGGGACTGCCAATGTTTTCTAGATCCTTGTCATGGTCTTAGGACAATGTACCAGTGCCATCTTCAATAGAGGCAGGGAAAATATTAATTTCTCTTGCTTTCTTTCCAATCTTCAAGAATATTAGAAGCAATGTAAAAGGTACGTGGTGAAAATAAGAACAGAAAGATGGACGTCAGAGCAGGGAAAGTATAGGACAGAACGGAAGAAAGGCTTCAGAGCAAATGAGAAAGGACATACAGGATCTGGACTAATACCCCTAAGGACAATGCTCATTGGCAGGACAAACAAATTTATCCTATTTAACACTTCCAAAAACCCTGAAGAGAAAACAGGGCAGGTGCTATTCCCCCACTTTGTAAATGAGCACCTGAGCCAGGTCTGAAGGTGTTTGTTAAATGATTATAGAGAAGGATACAAAGTAAAGAGACCCATGCTAGTAGAACACTCAGGACTGCCTCTCCTATTTCTTTTTTTTTTTAATCAAAATATCATTTAATCTTACTTTTAGAGAGAATTTGTAATGATTATAAAGAAAGTTTCTGTAAAAATCTTTAAAACATGACTCATCATTATACCAATAACATCATTACAGAAATAAGTAGTCAAATCAATTAACATAGCTTGGACACATACCATACACAAAAGACTATAAGTACAGAAAAAAAATAAGGGTATTGATAGATATTGATAATAGGCCCCAGGGAACTTTCCTTATATACAACTGTTCCCCTACCTGCCCTTCTGCCCCACCCTAAATGAACCCACCACCCAAATTCCTCCCTTGACCTGGTCCTGCTGAACCCTATAAAACACAGACCCTTGTTATAGCCTGTCACCATTTTCCCTTTGAAAATGTGCCCCTTGGTTGCTTTAATAAAGCATTGCTGATCCATTGAGGTCTGCCTCTCTTTTTTTTTCTGTATTGTCTTTCATTTGCTTTCAGGTATCAAGAGAGTGTGTAGCTTCAGCATTTAGGAAGGGAGAAAAAGCTGGGAAGTACATAATTATGATACAAGACAGAATAGAATATGTTTGACAAGACCTACAATATTGTACTAAATAAACAAAATGTAATCAAGTTACAGTGATTTTTTGAAGCAATGTAACTAGGAGTTATGTAACCATTTTTGGTTGAGTAACATATTCCAAAGCAGTACATAATGTTTGCTGGTGGATTATAGACAAATATGAAGCTACTGTTCATTCTTCAGATAGGAATCCTATAAGGCACAGTTTAATAAATAGAATCCTTGTAGTCTTTTTTTTCTTTACACTTTCCATATTTTTTTGTTGGTACATTACATTTGTACATAATGATGGGATTTTTTGTTACATATTCATGCATGCACACAATGTAAGGACATAATTTGACCAATATCACTCTCCCACACTTCCCCCTTTCTCCTCTCCTCCCTTTCCTCTCCTGATCTCCCTCTGATTTCCATGAGATCCTCACCCCCCACACCTTTCTTTTCCTTCTTATTCTCTAGCTTCCACATAGGAGAGAAAACATATGACCTTCTAAGTCTGCTTATTTTGCTTAACATAATGGTCTCAGCTCCATCCATTTTCCTGCAAATGACATAATTTCATTTTTCTTTATGGCTGGATAAAATTCCATTGTGTATATATACCACATTTTAAAAATTCATTCATCTGTTGATGGACACCTAGGCTAGTTCCAAAGTTGGGCTATTGTGAATTGTGTTGCTATAAACATGAGTATTCATGTATCATTACAGTATTATGACTTAACTCTTCAGGATAAATACAGAGGCAGGGTATAGCTGGGTCATATGGTGTTTCTATACCTAGTCTTTTGAGGAAACTCTATACAGATTTCCAAAGTGGTTGTGCTAATTTGCAGTCCCATCATCAGCGTAAAAATCTTGCTTTTTATTCACATCCTCTCCGGCATTTATTATTGTTTGTATTCTTGATGACTGCCATTCTGACTGTGTGAGATGAAATCACAGTGCAGTTTTGATTAGCATTCTCCTAATTGCTAATGATGTTGAACATTTTTTCACATATTTGTTGGCTATTTGTATTCCTTCTTTGGAGAAATGTGTGTTTCATTTTCCCATTTATTAATTGGGTTAATGATTGATTTTTTTCTGTGTGTGTAAAGTTGTTTGAGTCCTTTATATATCCTAGATATTAATCCCGTGTCAGAAGAGTAGCTAGCAAAGATTTTCTCCCATTCTGTAGGTTCTTTCTTCACATTCTCGTTTCCTTTACTGTGCAGAAGATTTTCAATTTGGTGCCATCCAATTTATTAACTCTTGGCATTATTTCCTGAGCTTTAGAGATTCTATTGAGAAAGTCATTGCCTGTGCCTATGTGCTGGAGTATTGACCCTACATTTTCTTCTAGAAGTTGCATAGTTTCTGTTCTAATTCCTAGGTCTTTGATCTGTTCTGAGTTGATTTTTGTGCAGGGTGAGAGATAAGGGTCTAGTTTCATTCTTCTACATGTGAATAAACAGCTTTCCTAGCACCATTTACTAAAAAGACTGTTTTCTCCAACGTATGTTTTTTGATGTGTCCTTATCTGGTTTTGGTATGAGTGTGATACTGGCTTCATAGTATGAATTTTGAAGTGTTCCATCCCTTTTTATGTCATGGAATAATTTGAAGAGTATTGGCATTAGTTTTTTAAATGTGTAGTAGAATTTAGCTGAGAAACCAACTGGGCTTTGCTTTGTCAGAAGACTTTTTTAGTATTGCTTTTATTGCATTACAAGTTAGTGGTCTGTTTAGGTTTTCTGTCTTCTTGATTCAATTTTGGCAGACCAGATGTTTCTAGAAATGTATCATTTCTTCTTTGTTTTCCAATTTGTTGGAGAATAAGTTTTCAAAATAGTTCCTAATTATGTGATAAATTTTTGTGATATCTGTGGTGATTTCTCTTTTTTCATCTGTAATTATTTAAATCTTCTGTCTTTTTATTTTGGTTAGTTTTGCTAAAGGTTTATCAACCTTATCTTTTAAGAGAACCAACTCTTGGATTCATTGATTCTTTGTATTGTTTTTTATTCTCAATTTCATTGACTTTTTTTTACTTTAATCTTAATTATTTCCTTCCTTCTACTGGCTTTTGAATTGGTTTGCTCTTGTTTTTCAAGGGCATTAAGATGCATAATTAGGTTGTTTAGGATCTTTCTGAACTTCATATGTAGGCACTCATAGCTATTAACTCTCTTCTTAGAACTACCTTCATAGTGTCCCAGAGATTATGTGGTTTTTTTTTTTTCACTATTCTCATTTGACTCTTAAGAATTTTTCAATTTTGAGAATCATAGCCTCTGGGACAGGAGTTCCCTGTGTTTCTCCTTTGCTAGCAAAGCCATAAAACTTTTTCCTTTTTCTCAAAACCATGTTCTCCTTATTAAATTGGTATGAATTGGCATCAGGGACAAGGACCAAGTGCCACACCCACCACTATTCCCCTCAGTGCTTTATATGGTTCCACTGGGAATAATGAAGATTCTTGCATGGTCTAATCTTCTGGGAAATGTGGACATGGCATGCTCCTTCTTGTTTTTATGTTAATTCTTACTGTTAATGGTGTAATACTTGGATGTTTGCATTTAAAGATTTTGGTAGAAAATCAGACATAAAGTGATTTGGAACATAAAAATAACACTGCTCAAGCCTTAATTGATTTCATATGTAATATTACCTTAACAGAAAGATCAACAAGAGTTGGGACAGATCAACAATAGTTGTTTGTCCTTAGAATTATGACCATCACTCTCAGTTAGCCTAACACAGCCAGACTGCCTGGCTGCTTTAGCCCAAACCAGGATGTGCCTCCCTCTTAGTGAAACTGTTTTCACAGTTCAGGGACCACAGTGGATTGCATAGAAGATTGATGGGAAGCTATAACTTTCCCCTAGAGAATAATCTTTAAAGCCCTTAGATATAGGTCTCCCTTTCCTTTAGATAGAAGTTATAAAATAAAATAAGAAGTGCTTTTCTTAGAGGTCATTTAACTAATTAACAAAAAGAAGTTCCTCTTTATATACAATAGACGGATTAAAAGGTGCTGTGCTTCATATCTGCCTTTGAGAGAAATGCCAAAAGTGTGGTTAATTGGTATGGCTATTTGTTATTCTTGACTCAACTTTAAACTATGATGTGCTAAACCTATATAATTTATGAGAATGGCTTCTGCTCTTATCGTTCCTAGTAAGACGAAAACCAGAACCAATTAAAGGTTTCATGAGGTTTTCCTTAGAGGAATAGAAGTTATCTTATTTTGATTATACTTATGCCTATCAGATTCCCTCAGAGCTTGCACCACCTGCCCTTTTATGTAACCTCAAGTAAATGTACTCAAGCAGAATGAATAGGTGTGTGAAACAGTAAAGTCAGAACTTAGAACTTAGCCATGAAACAGTAAACTTAAGACTTAGCCTCAGATCTTCGAGTCTGTGTCACTTTATTCTCCTTGTCACCCAATGCCTTCCCCCTCACCAAGCTGTGCCACGATCCTTGCTAAGGCTGGACCTCAGCAACCAAGCTTTTGGTAACAAAATTGGTGATCCAGATGGAACCCAAGAGCAGCCCCTGCTCTGACTTTCTCGGGCAGGCGTGGCACTCCAAACAACCACACTTCCTTGCCAAGGATGGAAGGTGAACTTTTTGAGAGCTAACTCCTAGAAACGCAGGAGATGAGCAAGTGTGCCTAGGGTGGAACCAGAGGAGCTATTCCTGTGAGTAAAGGGAAGAACTGAGGAACTGTCCCTGCAGCTGCCCAAGCCCATTTTGCTTTGGGGAATTCCTGCTTTCCTTTCTGAACCGTATGGATTGCTCCATCTTAGTCTACTTTGTGAAAAAGGAAACTGAATGCAGTAAAGGCACAACACCTTGGCCATTCAGTAAGCTCCCCCAGTGTGCACACCAAGACCCTTGATTCTACACATCTGGTTCCCCTTTGTGGGACCATCTGGTCACTCTTTGTGGGGAACATCTATGGCACCACTGGTATCATGGATAAGTGGGAATTAGGAACTTGGGGGGATTTTCCCCTATCTGGTCTGTTTTAAAGGTTCCCGTCTGTCAGCTATGATTTGGGGATCCTCTTTGTCTGTTTTTTGTTTGTTCTGTTTCTGGCCCTTTAAAACATGGGTGACACTGTATTGATCCTATAGATTGGTTCTTGGAAAAGATCTTGGCTGAATGGGCTACCTATAGATATAAACTTGTTTAAGAAAAAGATGGTGTTTCACTGTAACAATCTGGTCTTTGAATAGTTTTCTGAATTATTGTATAATCTTGCAGTTGGGAGTTGATATGTCAGATAAAATAAGTGAAAAATTCTGTGTGTACAGGTACATATGCAATTACATGATAAGGAGTCTAAGCAGTCAAAAACTAAGTTGGATGCAAAAAGGTGCTGCTTCTAATGTGTGAGTATAGCAGGACACCAAAAGAGGATTTAAAAGAAAATTTTTTAATCCTTCCATCCCAGTGCTGACAGTCCAAGTACTGCTTCTCAGCCTGGCCCCAGGCAGCTGCAAATCATCCAGCTGTGGGTCAGGGACACCAGTCCTGGGATAAAGAAGAAAAAAAAAAAAAAACAACAAGGAAAGCTGCCTGGTCTATAGAGAAATGGGCAAAAAGGACCTGGCCTCTACCCTGCTTTCCAGGAGAATAGGGCTCAGTTCACCACTTCTGCAGACAAATGAAATCTATGTGGACTGTAGGCCTCACTGATTTTCTTTCTGGAAAGAAAGAAAATCAGTCTCATAGGTTCAAAGAATGAAATACATTGATGGTGGCAGAGGACAAAAATAAAAGAAATAAAATTGGTTTTGAATGAGAGGAAAAAAGATGGAATTCTCGTGATGTGAGGGGGAAACTGGTGAAAAGCTTTTCCACTTGAGTATACTAGTCTGAGGACCTAGGTCTTCTGGATAAAGGCACTGATCAGAGTCCATACTGAACAGATGTTAAAAAGCGTTGGGGCTACTGGTTGGAATCTATGCTATACGGATGTTGGGAAGGTACCAAGGCTGTTGGCTTGGCCCATGGCTTTCAATGTGGCTGCGTACTTCTAGTTCTTAAGACTGAACTTTTCTGTAACCTCCATTTGGATCCACCCCCATTTCCATTTTCCCACCACTCTGGGAAAAAGAAGGAGACTAGAATGCTTAATCTCACACGGTTGCCTTTACATTTGAAGAAAACTTTGTTTGGGGCCCATTATCCTCATTGTCTGATTAACCAGTCTATCTTAATGGGGGATAAAAAACTGTCAGTCACAAAGAATGGGGCAATGGGTTCCAGGGCTATTATAACCTGGGGACAAAATTGTCTCCCCTTTTAAGATCTGCCAGGATGCCCCATTTGGCTAGGCGACACTTCTGGTTGCAGACCTGCCTGCTGCCCACAGAGCTAAAATACAAGGGCCTCCCAGAGTCCCCATGTATTCAAGCACCAGTGTCTTGCCCAGCTGATTTCTGCCAGAGATGTCCCTAACAATCTCTGTATGGTCAATATGACCTTCATTGGACAGAGTGCCCTAGATACATGTGTATATAAAGAGAGTCTCTGGGTACACTTGACAGTGGGGAACTCACCTAACCTTGATTTTCTTAATGATGATGATAAGGGAGTCTGGTCAAATAATAATGCCCTGTGCTCCAACCCCTTGAGTGCAAATTGGAAGGAAAGAAAAATCAAGGTTCTTTTTTAGTATATGCCAGACTGTGATCCCTCTCCTGAGATAAAATTTGTTGAATAAATTAAATGTACAGATATCATTCCCACCCCCAAATCAACAACTTCATTTGCAAGTGCCTTCCAGGAAAGGAAAACGGCCTGCTCTGCTGGAGGCCTACTAGAAGCCAGCAAGACCTTTTAGGTCAAAAGGACCCTGAGAAAGATGGTCAGTGGTATCATAGCCAAAATTTTGTTTTAGAAGAAAGTAACTTGCAGGGAGGGTGGGAGATAACCCCTTAAGAAAGAGGCATTAATGGGGATTCATTCTCTTCTGGACAATTGTTTAAAATGTAAATTGAGTCAGTTTTGCCAGATCTCCTACACTGCCTATTCTGCCCATTAAAAAACCTCACACTGATGAGCTTAAACTTAAGCAAGGCTTGAGAGCTATACTAGAGGTATGTACACATCTGAAACTAAGTCTGCTTGTCTGAACCTTTTCCAAATGTTCTGTAAAAGTTTATTAACTTTTATACATTACATCTGGCATAAAAGGACCAAAGTGCCATTTGAAAAACTGGCTTATATCTGTCTGTTTTGACTAAGTCTAATTATGATCATTAACACTGTTCCCTAAATGTATAAAAGATTTAAGGCTATCCTTGACTTTTGCCAGTACTGCTAAGCTCTATACACCTGTAATTATCTGTGAATTATGAATTTTATGTGAAAGTTAAGCCTAGTTAATACAATTACACCTGAATAATTATGATGCTGATGATTAGTGGCTTCTTTATATGTTAAATATATTCATGTTCTTATAGTAAAATATAAAACTTAGGAAAGCACTTTGCTAAGCTGGTGATCCAAGTTAAAGTTGTCTGTAGTGGTAATATTAGATTTACAGAAAAAGCAGATTGTTTAATTGGGGATTTATATATGTCATTTCATGTTCTGTAACTGGATAAAGGTAACCTGTTATCAATAACATGTATATAAATTTTTGTGTTACTTTTTACACTGGGGTGGAAATTTTAATGTATTTTTGAAAGCTAATGAGAGCCTGATCTGTTTAAAGGTTAAGATTGTGAAACATGAAAACATTTTTTCACTTTCCCACGAAAGGTGGTTAAAAGTATTGTTTGGTTCATGTTTCAGATGTTGTGTTGTATTGTGTTAACTAACATTCACACTGACTGAAAACAGTATATAAAAACTTTGTAAAATGATATTTAATAATGAGGCAAAGATCAGCTTTAAAAATAAAACACTTTACCTAAGCTTTGTCAAGAGTCCCATCTTACCTAAATTAAGACTCTCTTACCTTACTTCATGTTAAGATGATTTCAAAGTAGTCTAGACTCATGCTTATTTAAAGTTATGTTCAAAGGATAAATTTTTGTTATAAAGATTATTGTGATCTTAAAATAAACAGGAGATATAATATATAACTAAATATGGTTTGGGATTATGAAAAATTATGTTTCTTGGACCATAGTTATTAACAAACCGAATATGTTTTTGCTATTGTTAATTTCATTTTGTATTTTCTTTGTAAATTTTATAACTGCTGCCTGCTAATTTTTGCAGAGGTATTTCTTCTAATAGAACAACCTGGATAAATTTAAGATAATAAGCCATCACCTACAGGACAGACAGGATATGAGGCTAATTTCCATTGCTAATATTGATCCTCAATTAAATGGAAGTGTTAATTATAATATTAAAACTCATTACTCCCATGTAAAGACTGGTGAAACTGGTCTGCTGGATATTTAAAACCAAAAATTTGGAGACTGAAGTCAAGGAAGTAAAAGGGCCAAGGAAAAAGCAGCCTATTTTTGGCCCTTGCCCTTGAATGTCAGCCAGGACCCAGAGAATGGTGGGATTCCCCTAAGGGCCTTGCAACTCCAGTGAGTCACCTGATCTACCAATCAGGGAAATTGAGTGGACTCTAGAGAACATGAAGCCAACCAGTGCACATTCTTCAATGAGGAGGGTCATTAGAAAGGAAAAAGTCCCTGATACTTCCAAGAGAAGCCACATAGGGTCAGCAAGACCCTGACCCATCCTGAGAGATGACACCAGTGGTAAAGGAAAGCTAAGGGAGCCAAGAGGCTTCACACACATTCCAAAGAGTGATCTCTGAGGAATCTCTGAGGTCAGTTTTGACCAACTTGGTCAAACACCCGGCAAGAGAGCATAGCCTAAGCACAGTCCTACACGGACAGTTTTAAAAAGAAAAACAATACTTTTAAAAAATGTAACTTAAGATGTGCACTTGTGACAGCCCCACCAAAAGGAAGTAAAGCTGGAGACTAAAGGAAGGGTTCTTGTGTGGGAATGCTATTACAAAGGACTCTAGGGACACAAGTTTGTCCAGCATTTCAGAGACTGGCTGAAATAGTAAATTGCTTTGGTATTAATTATTTATAAAAAATAATGCTTTGTCTTGTTTATTGTCTTATCATGATTTGCCCTATGTATACCTTGTCCAGTCACCTGCCAACTGCCAGCATGAACCTCTGGACTGCCCGATGTTGAATACCCTTAACTGTCCATGCCCCACCTGACAGAAAACAAGGACTTTGAGTCACCTCCCCCCAACTGCACCTTCTCTCAGCAGGAAGCAGCTTGGAGGTGTTGTTGCCCATTTTTCCATCTAAATGGAATGTAGAAATTGACAGTGGGGCAATGTAACAGTGGTTCACTTCACCTTTTGAATATAGCACATGTTGCTTATTTTAAAGGGACATTTTTTTCTTTTCCTCTTGTCCCTGTCCCCCTCCTTAACCTGGAGGCAGGAAAAAAGGTTCCCTTGAGTTACCTGTCCTCCAAGGAAGGAGATGTCAAATTAACAAGTGCATTTCAACACACCATCAGGGCGCATGTGGGACCCCCCCCAACCAGGGCATCCCTGGAATGTAGTCTTTGAATAACTTCTTTAAAAGCTATGTTTCGCTGATGGGCAGAATCACAGCCTTTGGGACAGGAGCCCCCTCTGTTTCTCCCTTGCTAGCAAAGCAATAAAACTTCTTTTTATCTTTTCTCAAAAAAAAAAAAAAATGTTTTTCAATTTCTCCTGTGACTTCTACTATCATTCATTCATCATTAAAAAATGTATTATTCAGAGTTCTGGCTCAAGTCCCATACAGATTTCCAGGGCCAGCCCAAGCCCTGCACTGCAGACACTGCTGTGCTGCTCCCCCATCTACATTGAGATGCCTCTGCCACCATCTTGGATTATCCCTGCTGCCACCACTAACATCTTTAGTTGGGACCACTTTCTATCCTGGGACACCTGCCAGAGACTAGAAGGTCATTATCAAGGTACCAACAGGTTAGCAGCTGCTGCTGCCACCAACATGAGATGTGGTCACTTACATCCAGGGATATCAGCCAGGTCTTGAAACATCATCACCAATGACCCTCCAGGCTTGGTTGCATCTGAGCTACCCTTGCTAGGTGTGGTAATAGCCACCAGCTTGCTGCAGAGGGAGGAGAGGGCCTTAAGGAATCAGTGGGTGGGAAGAGTTGTGAGGGCATCTTGATCCCAGCTCATCCAACCAGCCAGCCTGGTACCCACTGGGATCCCAGAGACAACTCAGGAGCACTTATTGGAACCCAACATCAGCTGGTCCACAACTCCACCGAGCACCTGGTCTGGCAGGTTTGGCAACCAAACAGGGCCCACTGGCTCCTCAATCCCCTGTCTCCCAACCATCCCCTGGCCACCAACTGGCCCAGTGCCTGCAGCTATGTGGTGGGCACACAGCTTTCAACAAACACCTGGTCCTGATTTGCCCAATACAGAAAAACTTTCTGAGATAGGCACACAGGTCTTGGTGCAGAGGTCCCAGCTCTCAGACCTCAGGACCTCCAGGGAGAGAGGTTACTGATTGGGAAGTCAAAAGGGCAGGGACAGGAGAGATACAATGTAGAGATTAAATTATAGGCCAAGAATTATGGGGTCCACAAGTGAGGGAAGAGGCTAAAACCAGGCTCCTGTGTCATATGAGTGGACGCCAAAGGAGAGTCCTGGGGTGCAGTCTTCCAGAGGGACTGGCAATTGCTATACCCTGGCTCTAGGAGTCCCACCTCCAAGTCTAATCCTCCAATCTTAGTAACTGTCATCCTCCTGAGGGTGGAGTTACAAGTAAACTCCAGACAACCCCACCTTTCAGAGGAGAAGGGAGGCAGAGAAGATATTGAACTCCAACAGAAACAATTGTTCAATTTTCCTTCAACACTTTTTTCTTTTTTCATTTCCTGCTTTCACATACTCATCATCTTTGAAGTCAAGTACCTTGCATACATCAGGCTACTGAAGACTGGGAGGTTTGAATAGCATTTACAGTTTTGTTGTAGATGTTTTGTTTGTTTGTAATTTAAATTTTTAATTTTTTTATTTTTCTCTTATTTATCTGTTTCCTCAGAGTCTCTTTCTCCCCTTTCTCATGCTAACAACCAACTTCTTTTGATTCCATTTTCACTCTTCCTATGATCTAGTACCTGTACATTATCACTTCTTATCTCATTAACGCTACATCCTACACCACTCCCCCATCCTCTTTGTCCACCATTAGAAATTGTAGACCTTATTGCAAACCTATTGTTTATGCTGTAGATAATAATCAAACTCATCATCTCTGTTTATTACAACAATACTGTTAATATCTTAATAGAGGCTATTTGGCTTAAGGCTGCATATTGTTTGTATTGGGTGCTGTTAGTATTGATCTCCCCCTTACAAGTCAGGTACTGGAAATCTTCAGGGACACTATAAACCTATAGGGGGAAAACTGTAATACCTCAGATCTGCACTACTAGAAGAGAAGATACATGAACAACATGAAAAAACAAGGGAAGAAAGTGGCCCAAACAAACCAGTATGCTATATTAATAGAATCTATTGAGAGCACAACAGAAGAAATGTCAGAAAGGGAGTTCAGAATGTACATAATTAAAATGATCCACAAAGTAAAGGCAACTGCAGGCAACAAAGGCAGGCAACAAATGATCACTACAATTAACAGTTAAAAGAGCAAATGCAGGAAGCGAAAGATTATTTCAACAAAGAGATACAGATTCTGAAAAACACACACACACACACACACATACAGAAATCCTTGAAATGAAAAGAATAAACCAAATTAAAAACTCAATAGAAAGCATTGCCAACAGACTAGATCACTTGGAAAACAGAACCTCAGACAATGAAGACAAAATATTTAATCTTGAAAATAAAGTTGACCACACAAAGACAATGGTAAGAAATTATTAACAGAACCTCCAAGAACTATGGGATAACATGAAAAGACCAAATTTAAGAATTATTGGGATTGAAGAAGGCACAGAGATACAAACCAAAGGAATGAACAATCTATTCAATGAAATAATATCAGAAAATTCCCCAAACCTGAAGAATGAAATGGAAAATTAAATAGAAGAGGCTTAGAGGATATCAAATGTACAAAATTAAAACAGATCCATACCAAAGCACATTATAATGAAAATGACCAACATACAAAATAAAGACAGAATTTTAAAGACACTGAGAGAAAAGTATCAGATTACATACAGGGAGAAACCAATATGGATATCTGCAGATTTCTCAGCTCAGACCCTAAAATCTAGGCAGGCCTGGAACAACATATTTCAAGCTTTGAAAGAACATGGATTCTAACCACGAATCTCATACCAAGCAAAACTAAGCTTCAGATCTGATGATGAAATAAAATCCTTCCATGATAAACAAAAGTTAAAAGAATTTACAAATAGAAAGCCTGCACTACAGTAAGGAAAGACAGTAGACTGAGACTACTTTTCCAAGTGATCTAGTATGTATGTAAGTATGTATCTACCCTATGTATATGTAAGATCACATGAATCGTGTGAATCTACATTGTGTACAACCATAGAAATTAAAAGTTGTGCCCCATTTGTCTACAAAAAAAAATAATTTTTATTAAAAAATAAATAAAAAGATTTTAAAAAAAGCCTACACTACAGAATGTTCTCAGCAAAATATTCCATGAGGAGGAAATGAAAAACAACAATGAAATTCAGCAAAGGGAGGAACTATACACTAAAGGAAAAGCCAATCAAGGAGAAACCACGTAAAGTTAAAAACTAAAAATAAGCTAAAATGACTATGAATACAAATCATATCTCAATAATAACCCTGAATGTTAAAGGTTTAAACTCACCAATCGAAAGACATAGGCTGGCAGCTTGGATTAAAAAAAAGACCCAAAAATATGCTGCCTTCAAGAGACTCATCTCATCCACAGACTAAGGGTGAGAGGATGGGGAAAAACATACCATACACACAGACTCAGTAAAAAAGCAGGGTATAGGATTACCTGAGGACACAGAGCTCAGGCATTTCCTCTTCCCTTACTTGGTATGATCACGAACCTAGCACGAGCATAATCAGGAGCTTAATATGAGGGTGTTAACAGCTATTGGCAATTTGTAATTAGTGAATGTCTGCTATATAAGCTTGTTTGTTCTGCATTAAACTTGAGCCTGTGTCCACGAGAACCTGGTCTCCGGCGTGGTGCTAGCGCCTCGCACTCCCCTTCCTTACTCCCACAGGCCCCTCCTCTTTCACTTTACAACAGCAGGGGTCTCCATCCTCATATCAGATAAAGAGGACTTCAAGCCAAAGTTAGTCAGAAGGGATAAAGAAGGACATTTCATACAGCTTAAGGGAACCATAAATCAACAAGACACAATGATCATAAATATTTATGCCCCAAACAATGGTGCATCCATGTATGTCAAACAAATCCTTCTCAATTTCAGGAATCACACACAATTCAGACCACACACAATAATACTGGGTGATTTTAACACACCTCTCTCAACACTGGATAGATCTTCCAAACAAAAACTGAACAAAGAAACCACAGAACTCAGTAATACAATCAATAATTAGACTTAACAGACATATATAGAATATTCTATCCATCAATGAGTGAATACACTTTTTTTCTCATCATCACATGGATTCTTCTCTAAATAGTCCATAAGTTATGCCACAAAGCAACTCTTAGCAAATACAAAAAAATAGAGATACTATCTGTATTCTATCAGTTCATAATGGAATGAAATTAGAAATCAATGATAAAATAGAAAATGGAAACTACTCCAACACCTGGAGACTAAATAACATGCTATTGAATGATTCATGGATAACAGAAGACAACAGGGAGGAGATAAAATATTCTTAGAGATAAATGAAAACACTGATACATCATATCAAAATCTCTGGGACACTATGAAAGCAGTACTAAGAGGAAAATTAATTGCATTGAGCTCATTCAATAAAAGAATAAAAAGTCAACAAATAAATGACCTAACATTACATCTCAAAATCCTAGAGAAAGAAGAACAGATCAACACCAAAAGAAGTAGAAGACAGGAAATAATTAAAATCAGAGCTGAAATCAATGAAATTGAAACAAAAGAAACAATTGAAAAAATTGACAAAACAGAAAGTTGGTTCTTTGAAAAAATAAATAAAATTGATAAACCCTTAGCCACACTAACGAAGAGAAGGAGAGAGAAAACTCAAATTACTAAAATTTGTGATGAAAAAGGAAATATTGTGACAGACATCACTGAAATACAAAACATAAATAGAAACTATTTTGGAAATCTATACTCCAACAAAATAGAAAATCTCAAAGACATCGACAAATTTCTAGAGACATATGATCTACCCAAACTGAACCAGGAGGACATACACAATTTAAACAGAACAATTTCAAGCAATGAAATAGAAGAAGCCATCAAAAGCCTACCAACCTAGGCAATAGAACAGCGACTACTAGAAGAAAAAGTAGGCCTAAATCTTCACCTTGTCAGCCTAAGATCTGACTTCCTAAACAAGACCCCTAAAGTGCAAGAAATTAAATCAAGAATCAACAAATGGGATGGACTCAAACTAAAAAGTTTATTTTCAGCAAAAGAAACAATCAATAATGTAAACAGAGAGTCTACAAATTGGGAGAAAATCTTTACCACCCATGCACCTCAGATAAAGCATAAATCTGGGGAAAAAGGTACACTCATACATTTCTGGTGGGAATGCAAAATGGTGCAGCCACTGTGGAAAGAAGTATGGAGATTCCTCAGAAAACTTTGAATGGAACCACCATTTGACCCTGTTACCCCACTCCTCGGTTTATACTCAACGGACTTAAAAATCAGCAAATTATGGTGACACAGCCACATCAATGTTTACAACTAGATTGTGGAACCAGCTAGATGCCCTTCAATAGATGAATGGATAAAGAAACTGTGGTATATATACACAATGGAAGACTACTCCGTCATAAACAAGAATAAAATCATGGCATTTGCAGGTAAATGAATGGAGTTGGAGAATATCATGCTAAGTAAGATAAGCCAATCTCAAAAAACCAAAGGTCGAATGTTTTCTCTGATAAGTGAATGCTGATACATAATGAGGGGGACGGAAGGGGTAAGGGAATGATGGATTTTGTAGAGGGAAATAATGGGAGGGGAGGGACAGTGGGGAGGAAAGGTGGTGGAATGAGACAAACATCGTTACCCGATGTACATGTACGATTTTACGGATGGTGTGACCCTACATTGGTGTGCAACTAGAGAAATGAAAAGTTGAATTCCATTTGTATACAATGAATCAAAATGCATTCTGCTGTCATTTCTAACTAAGTAGAACAAACAAATTTAAAAAAAAATGTATTGTTCAGCTGGGCGCAGCAATGCCTGTGATCCCAGTGGTTGGGGAGGCTGAGACAGGAGGATCACAAGTTCAAAGCCAGCCTTAGTAATTTAGTGAAGCCCTAGGCAATTCATGGAGACCCTGTCTCTAAAGAAAATACAAAAAAGGGTTGGGGATGTGGCTCAGTGCGTAAGTGCACCCTGGGTACCAAAATAAATAAATAAATAAATAAATAAATAAATAAATAAATAAAATAGCATTGTTCAATCTACAAGTGTCTATACAGTTTTGGTAGGAATTTGCCATATTGATTTCTGACTTCATTCCATTATGATTTGATAAGTTGGAAGGTATTATGTCAGTTTTTTGTATTTGCTAAGAGTTGCTTTGTGGCCTCTGTCTCCCCAGTTTCAAAGTTTGCCCATCTTTGGCCCTGTGTTTCTTAATATTTTGTTTTCCCCTGCCTCCCAGTACTAGGCATTGAACCCAGTGCCACTGTACCATAGAAGTACAAACTACATCCCCATCAACTTTTTCTTTTTTGCTACTAGGAATTGAATGGAGGTGCGCTTAACCACTGAGCCACATCCCAGCCCCTTTTTATATTTTATTTAGAGACAGGGTCTCACTAAGTTGTTTAAGGCCTTACTAAGTTGATGAGGCTGGCTTTGAACTCATGATCCTGCTGCCTCAGCCTCCCAGTTCACTAAGATTATAGGAACATGCTATTCAAGGCCAGCCCCAGCATCTTAGCCAGACTTAGTCTCAAAAGAAAGGAGTGGGGATGTAGCTCAGTGGTAAAGCACCATGGGGTTCAATATCCAGTGCAAAAAACAAAAAAGGTCAGGGCGATTCTGAGGTGCTGTCAAGATTAAAATTAAGAAATACTTGACAGCATTATTTTTTGAGACAGTATTATTTTTCTCATTAATTTACTGAAGCTGGCCTTGAATTTGTGATCTTCCTTCCTCAGCCTCCTGAGTTGCTGGGATGACAGGCATATGCCACTATGCCTAGCTCTAAACAATGTCTCATTTAGTCTTGGCTTTTGTTATACAAGTGTAGTTATTCCACATGTTGCTTGCTTTTTCTTTTTCTTTTTTCTTTTTTTTTTTTTTTGGTACTGGGGATTGAACCCAGGCTTCCTGATGCGCTGAGATTACAGATGTGCACCACAGCACTTGGCTTGTTGGCTTTCATTTTTAATTCAACATCACATTAATGAAAGACAGTTGGTTTTTTAAAAATATTTTTTAAAAGTTGTCCCTGGACCTTTATTTTTTATTTATTTATATGCAGTGTTGAGAATTGAACCCAGTGGCTCCCACATGCTAGGCAAGTGATAATCAGGGGAGGAAGAACTTCAGGAAGGAAGGGAAAAGACACGAGAAAATATTAAAAAGGTTGGAGTAAAGGAGTGCTGAGGGTGTTTTGATGTCTAACAAAGTTTTACATCTTCTCTGTAGAGCTCTTTAACATATGGTGTAAGATTTAGAGTTTCCTTGTATAACTGTTTCTGTTAATGAGAAATAAAACTGAGTTTTATGTCCGGCTCCTTTGTTAACATGTATTAATCCTAATGCTTTAGCTGAAGTGATTAATAAGGCATGGTACTATGTAGACATACACAAGTCAAATAATGGAACACAATAGAAAACTCATAAACAGATGATGCACGCATTTCACAGGGCCTTCACTCCAGAGGAGGAAATGATGGTGTTCTGAATAATGATGCTGAAACAAATGGACAGCCAAATAGAAAGAAAAGCAAGAAAGAAAGAAAAGAATTTGAATCTCTTATACTATATAGACCTCAATGTGAAAGGCAAAACATAAAACTTTTAGATGATAATATCAGAGGGAGTCTTCAGACTTCAGGGTGAGGAAAAATTTCTTAGATAAGACATTAAAATCATAATAATATAAAATGATAATGAAAAATGATAAATCTGATCATGACAAACTTAAGAACTTTCACCAACATATGCCCTTCAGAGAAAGAAAGAGGCAGGGTTAGGAGTATAGGTCAATGATAAAGAGCTTGCCTAGCACACACAAGGACCTGGATTTGATCCCTTGGCTGAGGAAAAAGAAAAAACAAGAAAAAAGAAAAACCAGATAGCTTAAATCCCAAATATGCAAGGAATCCCTAGAAATAAATAAAATACAA
Organism: Glaucomys volans; assembly: GCA_020662805.1. Lineage (NCBI taxonomy): Eukaryota > Metazoa > Chordata > Mammalia > Rodentia > Sciuridae > Glaucomys > Glaucomys volans. The sequence continues at coordinate 256,733 of JAJEJO010048576.1, read as the reverse complement.
CTGACTTAAAATAGAAAATTGTGTTGAACAGATTCTACAGAAAAGAGGAAAACCAACTGGCAAACACACAAAGGATCAATCTTATAGGTAACTGGGAAAACACAAAATAAAAACATTTTTATATATTACTACACACTCACTAAGTTTTACAAACACAAGAACACTTAACAATTCCCAATGATTTTCTCCACTTTGGAAAATAATTTGGCATTATTCAGGAAGGAAAAAGATAATTGCCCTTATCACCCAATTCTAAGATTCAAGTTTAAAATAAAAATTGGCCTACTCACATTCATGAAAAACAAGTTGGCAACAACATTGTTTGTAACAACCAGAAACAGGAAACCATCAAATGGGTTCCTCAAGAGTGCAATGAAGGGGGCTGAGGTTGTGGCTCAGTAGTGGAGCGCTTGCTTAGCATGTGTGAGGCACTGGGTTTGATTCTCAGCACCACATACAAATAAATAAAATAAAGGTCCATTGACAACTAAAAAAATTGTTTTTAAAAAAAGAGTACAATGTAGGGGACACAGTGGCACAATCCCAGCCCCTGGGGAGGCTGAGGTAAAAGAATCATAAATTCAAAGCCAGACTCAGCAACATAGTAAGGCCCTAAGCAATTTAGTGAGAACTTGTCTCAAAATAAGAAATTAAAAGTGCTGGGGATGTGGCTTAGTGGTAAAGTACCCTAGGGTTCAATCCCCAGAGTCAAAAAAAAAAAAAGGAAAATGTAGTAAGGGGGGGTGTGCACTTCCAGTGACTTGGGAGGTTAAGGCAGGATGATCACAAGTTTGAAGCAAGCCTCAGCAATTTAGCAAAACCCTTAGCAACTTAGCAAGACCCTGTCTTTATAAACAAAACAAAACAAAACAAAACAAAACAAAACAAAACAAAACACACCCAAACCAAAAACAAACTGTGGGTGTAGCTCAGTGGTAAAGTGTCCCTGGGTTCAATATCTAGTACCCCCCCAAAAAAAAAGGAATACAGTGCAGTATAGTAATAGTCATAAAATGCAATATTATACAAAAATGAAAATCATTCACAATATAATAAGGACAGATTATTAAAACACTTCTGACACAAAATGATGTGTGGGGTTTTCTCACCTTAGGCAATTTTCCACATCTTCTGACACCAACTGCACAAGGTACAATTCACTCATGACACTAACTACCTAGACTTACTGCAGACTCCACAGGTTAAAGACTCAGTTCCAAATAGAATAGTCCCCTGGCTTTATACAACCACTGGCTATAAATCTGGGGTTTCTACAAACCCTCATATTTGATAATTTGCTATAATGGCTCACAGAACTCAGGGAAACACTTCACTTACGTCTACTAGAAAGACTATTACAGAGGATACAGATAAACAATCAGAAGAGGCTCATGGGTGAGGCCAGGTAGGATCCTAAGCACAGGAGCTTCTGTTCCCATGGAGTTTGGGGTGTGCCAACTTCCTGCCATGGGGATACATTCTTTTTCATCAATATAGAAGCTCTCTGAACCTCTTCAGTTGGGTTTCGTTGTTGTTGTTGTATGTGGTACTGGGAATTGACTCAGGCCTCCCACGAGCTAGGCAAGGGCTCTACCATTGAGCTACGTCCCCAACTCTTTAAAATATTTGAGACAGGGTTTCTGTTAAGTTGCCCAGGCTGAATTTGCAGTCCTCCTCCCTCAGCTTCCCAAGTTGCAGGATTAAAGGCATGTGCCTTCCAGTTAGGGTTTTTATGGATTCTTCATGACATGGGCACAATTAACTAATTGGTTTGGTGATTAATTAACCTCCAGCACTTTCCCCTTCCCTGAGTGGGTTACCATTGAGTGGGTTACCATGAATTCATGGGGAACCATTCTTTTTTATTTATTTTTTTGGGGGGACTAGGGATTGAATCCAGGGGCACTTCACCACTGAGTCACATCCCCAGCCCTATTTTATATTTTATTTAGAGACAGGGTCTCACTGAGTTGCTTAGGGCCTCCCTAAGTTGCTGAGGCTGGCTTCGAACTTGTGATCCTCCTGCCTCAGCCTCCCAAGTGCTGGGATTACAGGCGTGTACCACCGCACCCGGCCCGGCCATGGGGAACCATTCTTGGCACAAGTTCAAAGACACAGAAAGGAGTCTAGTGTGTTTATGAAATTCAGAGGTCAGTGTGGCCAAAGTGGAGTGATTGAATAAGAAGATCAGAGATACATAGGGCCTTATAGAACTTTGGCTTTTGTTCTTCAAAGAGATGTTTAGTCATCATAGGATTCTGACTAGTGGAGTGACAGAACTTACTTAGGCTTAGGCTTTAACAAGTCACTATGATTTCTGTGTTGAGAATGAACTATCAATCTGAAATACTGCAATGTAGTAGGGCAAGGTGGTTAACTGACTGCTTAAAGCAAAGCAAAAGATGTATAACAAATACAGATTTAAAATACAGTAGCATAAAGCATAGAAGAAATAGAAATATACTGTTGAAGGTTCTCATGCTACACTCAAATGGATATAGTATCACTTGAAAGTATACTGTGATACGTTAAATATGTATATGGACCTAAAGTAATACAACCACCACTAAAATAATACTAGAGTTGTAACAAAAAGTCACCAAAGGGGAGAAAATGGAACTATAAATTGTCAATTATTCCAAAAGAACACAGAAAAAGAGAACAACGAAAAGACACATAGCAAGATGGTGATTTAAACCTAACTATATCAATTATTATATTAAAAAATAGCCTAAACACACAACTAAAAGGCAGAAGTTATGTTAAAAAAAACTATATGCTTCCCACAAGAAATTTGCTTTAAATATAAAAACACAAGTAGACAGGTAAATGAAAATACAAAATAAAAAATACGTATATACATACAACATATACAAATAAAAGAAAAATTGGAAATCTTGAGACTGTCATGCTAAGTGAAATCCAAAAAAATCAAAGGTGGTTGAATGTTCTCTCTGATATGTGAGTGCTAACACATAAGAAGGTGAGGGGAGCGGAATAAAAGTTCATTGGATTAGACAAAGGGGAATGAAGGGAAGAAAGGGAATAGGAATAGGAAAGACAGTAGGATGAATCAGACATAACTTTCCTATATTCATAAATGAATACACCACCAGTGAAACTTCACATTATGTACAACTATAAAAATAGGATCCCAATTAGACTGTTATACTCCATGTATGCATATGTCAAAATACACTCTACTGTCATGTATATCTAAAAAAACAAATAAAAAAAGAAAGAGTATCTATTGTAATAATGAAGTAGATATCAGCTCAAAGAAAATTAGCAGAAAAGGATAATTTCATAATAAAATGTCAAATTATCAAAAAGAATTCTAAACATTTATGTATCCAATACCTTCAAAATAGAAAAAGCAAGAACTGACAAATTATAATAGACAAATCCATAATTGTGATTAGAGTTCAACACACCTATCTCAATAACTGATAGAAAAGTAGAAAAAAATTTTTAAAAATTCATAATGAGGTAGAAGATAGGTAGAAAGAAGATAAAAGGAAAGGTAGACTACATTCAGCCTTTGTTTTTTGGGATTGACTTATTTCACTTAGCACAATATTCTCCAACTCCATCCATTTATCTGCAAATGCCATATTATTCTTCTTTATGGCTGAGTAGTATTCCATTGTGCATATATACCACAACTTCTTTATCCACCATCTGTTATTCATCATCTGTCGAAGGGCATCTAGGTTGGTTCCACAGTCTAGCTATTGTGAATTGAGCTGCTGTAAACATTGATGTGGCTGTGTTACTCTAGTATGCTAATTTTAAGTCCTTTAGGTAAAAATCAAGGAGTGGGATAGCTGGTCAAAAGGTGGATCCATTCCAAATTTTCTGAGAAATCTCCACGCTGTTTTCCAGAGTGGCTGTACCAATTTGCAACTCCACCAGCAATGTGAAAGTGTGCCTTTTCCCCCACAGCTATGCCCACATCTATTATCGTTTGTGTTCCTGATAATAGCCATTGTAATTGGAGTAAGATGAAATCTTAGAGTTGTTTTAATTTTCATTTCTCTAATTACTAGTGATGTTGAACACTTTGTCATGTATTTATTGATTGCCTGTTCATCTTCTTCTGTAAAGTGTCTGTCCAGATCCTTGGCCCATTTATTGATGATATGTACTCAGGTTGGGGGGACTGAGGGTGAGAGAAGAATGGAGGTACTTTAGATTATGAAGAGGGAAATGAGAGGGGGAGCGAGTGGGGGTATGAAAATGGTTGAATGAGAGACATCATTACCCTACGCACATGGATGATTACATGAATGGTATATATGTACATCACACACAACCACAGAAATGAAACTTGTACCCCATTTGTGTACAATGAATCAAAATGAAGTCTGTAAAAATTAAAAAAATTTTTTTAAAAATCTTAAAGAAAAAAAAAAAAAGGGACGGCAGCTGTGAACCTAAAGGCTCATGATCAGATTCACTCTCCATTTTTACTTTGCCTTCAGGATGATCACATTCAAATTCCTGAGAAACCACAAATCTTAGTTACTGTAAATTCACTCCTCTATAAAAATTGCCTCGTTTTGGTTAAGCTTACGTTGGCCTATAATACATTTTCAGATTAGATAAAACAAAGGGAGATGTATTTTAAGAAACCTAGAATATAGGCACATTCCAAACATTATCTATTAGATAGAGGAGACAATGTCAACCTGAAGATCTTGGAGTGAACAGACCACTGTAAATGTCTTGTGGTCCATGACCAAAGAACTGAGTTCACCAGACTGATGTTCCCACATTCCATCCCATGCACAACTGTTTCCTTTAAAATTAGAGCCCCAAACCCCCAAAGCATGTCTCACTCTCAAATGCCTAGATTTCCTCCTCGTTTGAGTGTGTACTGCCCTATGGCTTTTTTCCACTGAAGAATTTTTTCAGTGCTTTACTTTCACTTGCACCTTGAAATATTTTCCGTAGCGATTGTGAAGATCACACCTGGGCTGAGTTGAGGTCTCCTTCTCCCCTTGGAGGAATCTAAGTCTCAGACCCCACCTGGTGACAGCTTTATTTATAGTAGTTCCAAACTGAAAATACCTCAAATGTCTATCAAATGGTGAATGCATTACTATTCATATAATGGTGTGCAATAAAATGAACTATTGATACATATAACATGGATAGATATCAAAATAATCATGCTAAGTAAAAGAAGCCAGATAAAAATGAATGCATGCTACAAGGTTCCATTTACCTAAAATCACATAGAATGCCAAATAATCTATGACAAAAAGCAGATTAGTAGTTGCCTAGGAAAGGGGATGGGTGAATAAGATTGATCAAACTGTTTATGCATGAATGAACATGACACAATGAATCCCACTATTATAATTACAATGTACCAACTTTTAAAAAGCAGGAATGGGTGCAGGAAGGTGGGAGGGACTCGAGGGATTACAAAGGGGCCTGAGCAAACTTTGGCTGGGAATATGAACAATTTGTAACTATACATAGATGTATGTTCACATTTTGGAAAATTTCCTTAAAATACGGTCCCAGAATTAAGTACTAGGATACTAAACCTTTCATATATAATTTATAGTTCATGCTACATACAATTAGATATATATCCAAAGAAATACATGAGTGTAATTGTGATTTCAAACGTACAGAATTTCTATGTAGTACCTGCTGCAGGTTTTGTTTGCACTGGCTATGGACAAGACTGCTCTACACCTCAGTGAACGTGCTCTACATAGCGATTAGAAAATCGGGTAATACTTTTCCTTCAAAAGTAAGGTCTTTGTAGGAGAAATTTTCCTTCCTTCTGAGACAACTTCTTCCCCCTTCCCCACTTTTTTTTTTCTTTTTGGTGGTATTGGGGATGGAATTCAGGGTCTTGCACATGCTAGGCAAGCTGCTGGGTAAACATTAGCCAGTGCCTTGGAAAGCTTGTTCTGGGCCGAATATAGGTCCGAAATAAGACTATAAAGAATGTGGTAAGGAGGGCTGGGGTTGTGACTCTGGTAGAGCACTTGCCTAGCATGTGTGAGGCACTGGGTTTGATTCAATCCTCAGCACCACATAAAAATAAATAAAATAAAGGTATTGTGTCCATCTACAACTAAGAAAAATAAAATAAAAACAAAAAAGACAATGTGGCAAGGAAAAAATGGAGAAGGGGAGGTGGTCACTTCCCTTATCTCCAATATTTAGGGAGAATCAAAGCAAGTGTGACTTTGGTTGTAAAGTAAGCATGTACTCATCTGAAGAAATCCACCTGCACAGTGGGTATGCAACCTATCCTGTGTATTTCCCCTGCATGCAGATGTAGCACAGCCCTCTATTCTGTCTTGGCCTGTTGCTGCAAGGAGCATGTAAGGAATAAAATGTCCAAAACCTTTCTGTTCAGTCCTCCAAGTTCCTTCTTGTGGATAGAGAGCATGCTTGAGGCATTTGAGCCCTAGGGTTGGAGCTGCCTGACCAACCCTTAGGAATGTCAGACAAGTACTTCCTCCGATGATTTTAGCCTCAGACTGACAGAGGACAGAGAGATGTTAGTGGTGGGACCATGAGGTTAAGGGAATAATGCTATGAACTGGACCCACTGTGCTGACCTCCACATGCTTTCTTTTCTAAGAAGCAATTTACTTGCAACCCTGCTGTCTCACGTGGACAGGATGTTACATTCCTCAGTAAACTACCTGGTATCTGCAGAAATGTAGGCCCGAAATAATGTTGGTAAGAGGAATACACGGTACCCTGAAGAGGTGGACTTTTGTGACCCTTACAAAGACCAGATCCCAGAACTCAGGGAGATAAGGATAATTTCCCCTAACCATAAAACCCTTAAGAACAGACTTCAATTAGAACTAGTCAGCATGGGCCAAAGTGACCTAGAGTGGTCATGGCAGTGGGGACTTGAAACTCTGATGTTGTCCTGCTGTCAACCTAAAGTCAAGAGGTGAACCTGGGAGGGACTCTTTGGAGATTTCCGACACCACCAATAAAAGTGGAGGGCAGAAGAGGCATACTATACCTCTCCCGAGAGAACATCCCCCTTGAGAGTGTTCCCTTTCCTATCCCTTCATATCTATTACTCTGAGTGACACGTCAGAAATCTTTCTGACTTGATTGCAAGAATCTGGGTTTAAGGGGGGGGGGTTCATGTTGCCTCAGTTTCCCAGGAGGCCCTGGCCCTGTAACAAAGACATCATCGAACTACAATTGAATGGGGGCCTCAATGGAAGAGTTGAGTCTGTTTCCAGGCCTTTGAGAGGTAAAGGAAGCCGCTGAGTTTAGAGTGGCTTGTGATACAGTAACAGATAACTACAACAGCGCATAAATGGACTCAAGGCACACAGGCGTCCAGCTGGGTGATGCGTCTCTAGGAACTTTAAATGCTAATAATCTTTCATGATTAGAAATGAAGAAAACTTACATTTATTTTTTTCAATATTAAAAATGCCACATTAAATATACACTCAAATGTGCCCTATATTAGCTATATGCATACTAGTTTGTCTTGTTGTTAACTTCATTTTGGAATTACTTAGCTCACTGTTTTAATGTAAACGCAATCAATTTCCTTTCTGCTACCACCATTTTACATAACATTGAAGATGCCAGATTTCAATAATATTTAGGATAGAGTAATGGAGAAAAGGGTGTACAAAGTCAGTAAATGGGGCATTTATTGCCTAAATAGGATGCTTCAACAAGGCTTTAAAAGGTGAGTTAAGTTGCCATGAAAAAATTCTGTACTGTGGGAAACCGATCATGTTAACAAAACCCTAAAAGGGAAAAAGCTGTTTAAATTTTATCAGTAAGAACTCAGGCTAGTTAGCTCACATGCATTAAGTAGCAGACTAAATCAACACAAAATCTATCATAGTTATTAAGGAAAAATCTCGAGGAATATTCTGTACTTAAAATAAGATAAGACACAATCTGCAAGAGCAGAAAAAAAATCTAAGCTGAATTTTTATACAAGTCTTTATTTACAACTTGTTTAACAACTGTACACTTTTTGCAGCCTTGAAAACATTTTTTTGTACTTGAATGGGAAAATATAGTTTGACCAAATCTTAACTTTATTCTCCATATACATATACATATATTATATGCATACATATAAACACATACATATAATTAATACCATAACAAGTTGGCAGTTGTTTAATTAAAATGAGTGATACCAAAAGGAAATACAAGATTTCAAAAACACTAAAATCCATCTTCTGATAGTTTTTTTGACTTTGTTTTTTGTGATTAAAATTTCTTACTGAAGCTTTCTAACAAGTCATTCACCTCAGAAAAACAGTGAGAAAATCCACCAATTTCAATGCATAGGAAGTTGTTGGTAAACTTGGAAAACAGGTGGAAATGCTTGGACACCGTTATGTTCAATTACAACGTTGTTCAATCTGTATTATACTTTCATTTGTGGAGTGAGAAATTTAGAGTTCTATGTGGGCATCATTTTTGGATTATAATGACAAGGAACAAAATTGTGAAACTGCAAATTCAATAGTTAACCAGAAATAAGAATTTATCTAGCAATACTCTTTTTGCAAAGGCTAAAATGTAAGGTGGAAACTACAATATTCAATATGAAAATAACAACAATTCATAGAACAATCAAAAATACTTAACACATGAGTATAAGGCTTTAGAGCTGGGAATGTAATCAATACAACCCCAACTCCAGTTTACTAAGGTGTTTTCTAACTCATCTGAAATATTTAAAAAATACAACACAGGAAAAAAGCCTCTTTTATTCCCCAATTTTAATATTTTTATATTTTGAATCTACTAATCAAAATAAGGCAAAATATTAATATGTTTTGAATTTTACCATTTATACATAATCAAAAATTCAGTTTGGTTGGCAATTGTCAAAACATGATAATTGAAAAACAAGATAAATCTAGAAATTATTTTCTGGAGTACAAAGCATTATGAATTATACATAACCTGTAAACAGCAGTGACACTTTAGTGCATTTGAATCATAAGTAACTAAGGCTATTAAAAAAAAAAAATAGGACTACTGTTAAAAGAAATTAAAAGGTCCCAAATCATTTTTTTTTGGCATTTGTGTACAGTCCTTTCCGGTATCTATACTACAATGTTATTCCATATTTCAAGCATATTGAAAATTTCCCTTAACTAACATGAACCTTTATAAAACACATACTAAGTCAGGCCACCAAGAAAATAAAACAAATACACAATTTAATCATCTGTATTTGAACTATGTAAAGAATTTCATTGTAACTTGCTTGGAATTTGACACTATAGGATCGATTCTTTTGCCTAATTACAAAACTTTAAAAGGAAGAGAAAAGCTCTCAAAACTTCCTAATAGGATATTAATTAAGCACCAAGCCCACTCAAAAGAATTATGATTGGAAGAACGTTTACCTAGAATGCTTGAGGCCTGGGTCTATTCCCAGCCCCATAAGAAGTGGGGAAAAAAGAATTTTAAGAAGTCTCTTATTTTCATTTAAAAAATTCAAAGATGTCAGAACAGATACTTTTAGCAACATTAAGCACTTTAGTAACAGGCCAAGTAAACTAATAACTATTTAAAGTGTTTTCATTAGCTAAGTCACATTCTGTAACAGTATGGTTGTTTCACAAAGAATACTTAATTTGATTCATAATACCAGTTAATAAGAGCAGGAAGCTAAGAAGAAAAAAACAAATTATTTTGATGTCAATGTACCTGTGAGTGGTAAGAGTCAAATGTGACTTTAAGGAGATGGTTAGAAGGGCAGAAACAAATTGTTGACAACTTTACTAGATCTATATAGTAACACTTAGAGCTATATAGATTTAAAAGTAACACAAGGAGCATATGATGAAGTTTATCAATTTTTCCTTGAAAATAAGCATTCCTATTTCTGCTTGAAGGAAAACTACGCATCAATTTACAAAAAGTACATATGAAAGAGGAAAAACCTCAAGATATTAAGATATATGAAATGATTTAATCATATCATTTGGAAAAATAAAGTGCTCAGAATCTGTTTTTGAAAAAGAATATATTGAAAATAGGTTAAAAGAATGGGGTATTGATTTTTTTCAAGGTTATTAAAAAACATGTATCTCATCTAAAAACAAGACAAAACAAAACTGAAAGTTCTTATGAGCAAATCTCCCTATTCTTTGGCAGTAATATGTGTCAATATTTATGGAATAAATATTTCAGTATTTTCGGACTATACTTTGAATACTAAAATATTTATGTTACAAATAGAAAAACTCTTAAAAGAGTTGGCTCCTAAAAGAAATCCTCAATAGAGTAGGCTGAAAACTTTGCCAAATATGAATTTGAAAAAACAGCCAAGTTTAAAAAAAAAAACAAAAACAAGCCACAGCAGAACTAAGAATGTTTTTTAGCATTCTGACATCTTTAGCATCTGCTTTTTCACATTCTGTCTCCCCTACTGTTTTTCAGATTCTCTGATTTGACAGCTCCTAAAAAATGGCTTCCTTTCTCCTGCCTTTGGGTGTCTGAAATGATGAAAAAACTATTAAAATTGGGGAGAGTATAGATTTGTACTAGGATACAGTCCCTCCCCTCCCCAAAAGAGGAAGATTTTTTTTTTTTTTTGGTGAGGTGAGTACTAGGGATTTAATCCAGGGGCACTTTATCACTGAGATACATACATCCCTAGTCATTTTTATTTTTTATTTTGAGACAGGGTATTGCTAAGTTGCTGAGGCTACCCTTGAACTTGTGATTCTCCTTTCTCAGCCTCCCAAATTACTGGGATTACTGTACCTGGCAAATAAGTCTTCTGATTAACCAGAAGACTGTTTTGTCTTATTAATACAACTCTGGAAAACAATGTTCAAGTGTGTTTGCATTTAAGATGTTTTGGTTTTAGGATGTTATGTTCTAAAAGAGGCTTTTTAATGCGACATAAAAAAAGTAATTGATGCCCAGTAACCCAACCCAGCTTCAAACAGACTTCTACTTAGAACTTCAGATTCCTGACTAAAATATTAATAGAAAATACCACAGAAAAGTAGAAGGGAAGAGGGCAAATAATTATCTAATATTAGTAAAGTGCTGTAAAGTATAAATAACACATAAATGATCAGAATAATAGTATATAATATTAAAACACTTGTCTCTAACACTGACATATATAAACAGACTACAAAATGTATATACAGTAACCAACTGTCCATAGGTTGACAAACATGGTTTTCATTAATTTTACAACACAACTCTGAAACTAAATACTTTTGCCAATTCAGAACTCTCTCAAGTGATAAAGCCTGCTCAGAAGCCTCCTTTACGTCTACACAAAAGCCTCAGCATGCTTTGGTAGGTTTTTTTTTTTTTTCTCCTTCACTTTTGAGTTTGTTCTCATGATATTTAATTCTTTTTTAAGCTCCTAGTAGATATCATTCAGGATGTGATTGTCCCCTGGGCCTAAAATTTTGAGGCTGCGGACATCTCTGACTTTATCCTTAGACCCTAAATACCTGATTTTCAGCATGGTGGTAATGCATCATGTACATAAAGGTTCACTTTAAATGTTTTTAAAAATGTCTACTTTGGCCTTCATTTTAATTAAACACCATCTTTTGTGGGACTACTATGTGTAATTAAGGGGGACGTAACATTAAGCCTATGGCTTGCAAACTAGAAAAAATGGCAGAGCTAGATAATTGTTGGGAAGTTAGTCATGATTTTCAGTCACCATAGATCTTTTTCTCATCTCATCAAATTATACAATTTTTAATAGTCTAAAATAACTATCTTAGACTTATAATGGCTTAATGGTCTCAAAATAATAAATGTCTTCTCCTCTACTAATTACAAACATATACAGTTATATTATGTGCCTTGTTAATACTTGATGAAGGGAAGGACAATTAGAAATGAGTTTTTGTCTACACTTTTGCCAAATTACATAATAAAGACAGATTTTATGTAAACTATTACTTCAGAAACATTTGTTAAGATAGTGTAAGTTTTTGTTGTATTAGCACTTCTATCTGCCTAGATGTTTGTTAGTAATTGGGCCATTGCTTATCCCAATATCCATTCTACTTTCTGAATGGACTTCCTTAAAAATCTTCTGTCATATGCTTTTTATCATCACATACATACTACATGAAAACTTAACTTCACAGAATATTAGAAAATATGAGAAAACAAAAAAAATACTGAAGAGACAGCAAGTAATTCCTAATATCTATGTGTGTGTGTGTATACACATACATATATATAGGGGTGCATGTGTGTATATCTACATATCTATCTTAGGAAGCATTTTATGGACTTCCCACAATTTCTAGAACTCATATACTTGCAATAATTAGGCCTGAGCCTCTTGTTCCTCAAAATAATGTTCCTTCTCTATTCTTTCAGTGCAGTGGGAAAAATTCAAGGATATTCATGTTTAAATACAACATTAAATTTAGATTTTTATGAGTTTTTCTATTAAAAAAGATGATACATGTGAACTGGATTAATGAAAGGCCTCTGAAGAATAATCAGCATGTTGTCCAAAATAGGGAGAAAATTAAAAAAAAAAAAAAAAGAAAGAAAGAAAAAGGGTGGGGGATTCCATCGAAACAGAAGATCAGTGGAATAGAGGAAGGAGATTGAGGGGAAGCAAGAAGGAATGGAAGAAGGGAAGAACAGCAGAGTGAATATGACCTATCTTTGCTATGTACATATGTGAATATACACAGTGCATCTCACCTTTATGTATATTCACAAGGCACTAATTTAAAAAAAAAACTCCAAGTACGTAACAGAAAGATCAGTAGAGTAGAGGAAAGGGAATGGGGAGGGAAGAGAGGAGGGAAAGCAGAAGCACTGAATTAGAGCAAATTATATTCCAGTTTTTAAAAATTATGTCAAAATGAATTCTAATGTTATATACAACTAAAAAGAATAAAAAAGAACAATTAGTATATGTACTTCGCAAGTATTTGTAATTCCCAAGAACTTTATAAGAACTGGAAGCCATCACATTTGTGCTATCCTTCATTTTATAAAAAGGATGCTACATAGTAATACTTTCATAATATGGGGGAATAAGGAGGGGATAGAAATTAGCTGTGTCATTACCAAATCATTTTGTTCTCCAGGCCTTTGAGAACTAAAGAGTATTTATTGAAAACTTTAGAACATTATTATTATAAAATAGTGCAATAAAACATCTTCAAATTTTTCAGTAAAGAGAACATATGCCAATTACTTAAATATTCCTTACAGAAAGTAAAAAAACACGTGTCAGATACATTGGGAATAGCCTAATATAAAAAATTTGATGACATAACAGACTCAAATCAGGGCTGGGGCTGTGGCTCAGTGGTAGAGCATTTACCTGGCATGTTTGATGCCCTAGGTGTGATCCTTAGCACCACATATAAATAATTAAATAAAATAAAGGTCCATTGACAACTAAAAAACGATACATTTTTCATAAAGAATAAGTTCTGAAACCTCTTTTTAAATGTAATGAAATTGGGTTGTCAACTACTAAAATAACCTACCTTTTTAACAAGACTACAGGAAAACAGATTATCTGTATTTTTATTTTTAATTTTTGTGGTGCTGGGGATTGAGCTACTAGCACAGATTAGAGTTCCCTAGCACAGATTACAAATCCAGTTCTTTTAATTTTGGGACAGAATCTTGCTAAATTGTCCAGGTTGGCCCTGAATTTGTGATCCTCCTACTTGCTACCTGAGTAACTGGTATTACAGGCCCAGGCTACTATGCCTGGCAGAGATTTTCTTTATTGAATATTGAATGTGAAACCCTTTTAACTTATAAAAGGAAAAAAAATTAAAATGATAAAATAATTTTCAAAGATTTTGTCTGATATTCCATTGTATTTTGTTTAGTACATTCTTTTACTTTAGGATATCACATAAGTTTCACTGTTAAGAAGTATAAGGCTAAATTAGTTTGATGACCTTTTTGAGGCAAAAAAAAAAAACCCTTTAAACATAATAATAGAAAGTCAAAACAGGATAGAGTACAAATGAATGGTTAAGCATTTGCCTAACATGCACAAGGTCCTGGGTTCAACCCTCAGCACCAATACAACAAACAAAAACTCAAAATATTCCTCCATAGTTTAATGAGTAGACAACAAAAGACATTTGATATTAATGTTGTTATTACACCCTGAGCAAAAAGCAAGATGCCAAGCATTTTCTTCTTACTTTGCTCAAAGATGTTCTTGCCTATATGGCTATAAACTAGCTGGGTTTCCATTAGCTGAGCCAATCTTACATTTTCCAACTGGATGTAACTGTAACATTCCTGGAACATGAGATCTGGACAACTAAAGATGAAATGTAGAGAATTCAGAGAATTTTTAGAAATTTAGATTTTTGTTTTAAGGTAATTCTCATAGTGGAATAAAATTTTAAGTTTTTAAAATGGTGTTGCCATGAAAACAATAGATGAATGCTTGCATGAGAACAAGAGACATCCAAACTATTTTATGTTTACTTAATTAACAAGACTAAATCAAACTGTCACTGAAAAAATGTGAGTAAAGTAATTCGTAGATAAAATGTATCTTCAACCTTACTCATCTTTCACTTAATAATTGCTTACTACTGATCTATTTGCACAGCACAGAGTTTCATTTCTTTGTGAGAATGAAATACATGGATATTTCTAACCGAATGACTAGCTTAATTTTGTACAATTGAGCTTTAATTATATTAACCAAATAAAACTTCAAGAAAATAAGAGCACATTATTATAATCTAATCATCTCATTAAACCAATTTTGCCAGGCTAACATAGCTAATAGAAATAATTCAACCGTGGCAAATTTTGGAATTTGGGTCTTTCATTTAGATAGAGACTTTTTGGTTATTATCAAATACCTAGACAAATGGTAAAAAGATATGATCTAGTTTTTGAAAGTTCTTTTAAAATATGTTCAACTGTACTACTGATTCTCATTTCAGACATATTATAAAGTATTTATGTTTACTGGATTTGTTTCCTATTATAAATTCCTTAAACACACACTATGGAGCATAAATGCTAATATTCTTTAGTTATTTACTTTGTATTTTCTTACCCTGGTTAGAAGGAGCATAGAAAATCGGTCTTTTGTTTGTAAGAATTCAGATGCTGTGGTGACAGCTCAAACTGACCTAACGCAGTGTCACAGTGCTTCCTCCACTGTACACAACATGATGGCTTCACAAAGCTACTGGATATGAGAAAATGCAGCCCAGCATCACTCACACCTAGATCAAGCCCCTAATGTCTCTCTCTCTCTTTTATTTTTGTACCAGGGATTGAACCCAGGGGGGCTCAACTACTGTCACTCAGCCATATCCTGTCCTTTTCTTTTTTTATGAGACAGGGTCTTGCTAAGTTGCTGAGGCTGGCTTTGAATGTGTTATTCTCCTGCCTCAGCATTCCAAGTCAGCAGAATTATAAGTGTGTGCTACTGTGCCCTCCTAATGTCTCTTAACATCTGGAAAGACCATGCATCTCCACAAACCACCTGAGAAACTGACAATGAGTTGAGAAATAGAAATGTCAGATTCTGTCCAAAACTGGACAGGAAAAATGAGTAGTTCAGGGTCTCATTTTCATCTGCTTTATTCTGCAGAAATAATATACCAATAATTTTAATTGCCAATGTTAGTGTTCATGTCCTAAAGTGTCCTAATGTGTCCTAATGTGTTTTTTATTTAATTTGTTTATTACAGGAATAATATACATTAAAAAGTTGATAAACTTATGAAAGCAATTTTAACATATCTATAAAGGCTCCAAGTCAGTATGTTTATTAGTCCTAATTTGTTTCTAAAAGTGGCTGGGCTGGGTGGGGTGGCACATGTCTGTAAATTTCAGTGACATGTGAGGCTGAGGCAGGAGGATCACAAGTTTGAAGCCAGTCTCAGAAACTCAGCAAGGTCCTAAGCAATTTAGCGAGACCCTGTCTCGAAATAAAAAATAAAAAGGGCTGTAGATACAGCTCAGTGGCAGGGGTCTCCTGAGTCCAATTGTCAACATCACCCCCACCTCAAAAAAATGTTGAATTTTTATGTTATTTGTGAAATAAAGGTAGGGGTGAGAACCATCTTAAGTAGTTTTCTTCTGTTGTCAAAATCTGATACATTAGCAGCTGTACACACCTGTAGAATCAGCCACTTTGGAGGCCCAGGCAGAGGATTACTTGAGCCTGGGGGTTAGAGGCCAACGAGGGTAACACAGCAACACCCTATCTTTAAAAAAAAAATAAAGGCTTGATCTGTTGACCAGGATGCTTAGACTGAAATCCCTCAATGCATTCTATTCACATGGCTCTCTCCATTATTACCAATTCTTACTGCTTTATGGTCTTCTGAGGCACAAGCATTCAACTATGGTCAGACATAGGAAGTAACATAAAAAAAGAAGGAAAACAAAACAAAACCTGCACAATGCATGGTGTTGTTTCTGTATATGTTCTAGTATCTTCCTTCAAGAATGAGTTCTGAATGAGGTCCTCTTTCTTTTAAAAGATGAAGGGCTAAAAAACCAAACACTTGAATATAGTTTCTGAAGTCCTAACTGAACTTGATTTAAAGTTTCTCACTTGTATTTGATACACAAAATTAAATGAAACCTGAACTTCCAAATACAGAGTACATGAAATAATATCCTATTAGGTGACCTGTTTAAAAACAAACAAACAAACAAACAAACAAACAAACAAAAACCCTGATCTAATTTCAGAAATTTTTGCTTTAAAAAAATGTGCCATGGTGCAAGAAAAAGGCTGGAGGGGAAGTCAAATACAATTTGGGACCAAATACTTACACAAGTTAATGTGGAAAAAGTTAAACAAAAGGCATTTCATTTTCAAATGAATGCTATCTTGCATTTATATAGCACCTTATAGAAACAAAAGTGCTTTACAATGATTACTTGACAGTCATTCATCAAGGTAAAAAAATGTGATTTATAATGTAAGCACTTTGAGGCAACCAAATACCCAAGAAAATCTATTCAGTAATGAATTCCTGACTAGTAGATAGATCTAAGAAAAAATGTAAAGAGATCTGTGATAATATTACATACAAGAAGTCACTTACTGATCTTAATGAATGATATTAAGATGTTAAGTATTAGAAATTACTGAGAAACGAAGGGTTGATATAAAGGAAGAATTAACACAAATGAGGCACAAATCAATAAACTGCCCAAAAGGTAAGGCTACGCATGTATTACTTGTAAGTATATGCAAAGTAAATCTTTTAGATATGGAGAGCAATTGAAAGTATAAAGTCAAGCAATGGCTAGAATCTGATCCTAAGATATTTCAAAGCAAGAAAAAAAAATACACCGCGTTGTTTTTTTTCTTCTGTTAATCTCTCCCAAAATAACCTCACCAATGCATTCACTTCTGCCAGCAAACAAGATAGCAGGAAATAATGAAATTTTACATATTTGAAAATTGTCTCCAAATCTTTGAACAAATTTAATTTCCTATAAAACAATGTGAAAACTCATTTTTCTCTTCTAATTCTGCCAGGTGCCTTGAGTAAAATCTGATTAGCACCTCTTCCAAAGTGTAAGTCTTTGCAAAAAGTGCACTTGCCAACTATTTATAGCAAATATGTAAGTTATTTGAAGTGCATTTGGAAAACAATTGAAAACACAGATTAATACATCATAAAAAGATTAATTCCCTTTAAACAAAGACATTCTTATAAAGCATGGTAACACATAGGCACAATAAAGAATATAAATTGTATATCAATTATTGGCAGAAAATCTAATTCATACAAAGCCTACACCATTGGGGAAGAGGACATTTTCATACAAAGAAAAGTATTACACTATTATACAACACTTTTAATTGGACATTTACAAATTTTTGGCACATTAAAAGGAACTTAAAAGACTACAAAATAAAGGACAAAGAAATTAAAACAAAGAGGAAAAGTCTTCAAATGACAAACACTAAATATTGACATAGAAGAGAAACAAAAAGTAAGCTGGCTAAATTTCCTGAAATGTCATTATATGTAACAGAAGTATGCTTTCAATGCAGGTTGCTTTTTATTTCTAATGACAAAACTTTTCTACCTTGCTGTGGCTGGTTGAACATGGCCTGGATAAGATCTTCTTGTGCTGGTTGCTTGTCTTTGCCTAGCTAGAAATGACTGCCCTGAACCTGTACTAGCCAGTCTATCTTCAGCCGCCTTTTTGTGCAGAGTCATTCCCTATAACATAAAAAAAATAATAATTAATGAAAAAATATTGTACTATACTCACATACACACAAAAAATTTTTCATCCATGCAGAATTTATTACATTACAACATAAAGCAGAGTTAGGAATATTAATTCTGCTCATAGATTAAAATCTAACAGGCATTTTAGTTCTAACAATTAAGGAAATCTGTTGGAAAAATTAAGGCTTAATTTTCTCAATTCACAATTACCAAAACAATAGATAATGGAGACAAAATTTTTGGAATACATTCCCCATATTCAATCACACTTGCTTTTCAAATTAAGTGCATAAAGTGATTTTCCAAGAAATAAAGTACAATTGATTAGCAGAAGTTGATTCACATGGGTTATGGAAATCACACAGCTTTTTTAGAAAGGAAAAACAGATGCACTTATTTCTTGAGATGGAAAGGCACACTAGGCATTGTACATACCACCAAGCTGTTTTTCTTCACTTCAAAGCAGACGTGTATTCCCAAAATAAATTAAGAAAAGTTCCTGGGAGCCCAAACAGAGGGCCCAACAAAGAGTAAGGGAGTCTCTCTTGAAGACAGAAGGATCACCTCCTACTACCTTAGGAGAGAGAAAGAAGGCACAATTGCCTGGCTCAAAGAACCTTAAAAAGAAGGGAGGAGACCTCCAGAGTGCTCCCAGAATGAGGAAGAATAACAGTGATAATAATAACACTACTTTACTAACAGCAGATCTGCAAGTAAATGAGGAAAAAAGCAATGTTGGTACTCCTTTTATAAACTGACTCTAACAACAATGCTTCACGAAAAACTTGGCATCTCTTCCTCCATTTTGCATCTGTTTCCTTTTGCTCTGAATAAGTCCCTACAGATTCCAGGAACCACAGATCTGATTGATAAACACCTTGTGATGAATCAAGCTATCCCCCCAGACAACAGCATCTTTCTTATTGCCACCAACAAGGTCCCACCTGACCAATCCTGAGGTAATGATCAATCAGACTGCCATTTGACCAAGACTACTTGACTATGCATACTACTAGTTCCCTTAGTCTATATGGTTTGGAAGCTTAAGTCAGTACCCACCAAAGACAGAACTGGAAATGTCTCCCTTATCTTGCTGGTATAATGATGCTGATTAAAGTTCCTTTCCTGTTTTTCACCATTACTCTTTTCACTTGGTTAGGGCCTCCAGAGTCAGGCCTCTGGCATACGACTCTGATAATAAAATGAAGAACCCTAGCCAGAGAAACCTTAAGAATGAAAAGCTGTTGGTTAATCTCACCAATGACTAGATATTAGGAAAACTGATGGGAATAAATAGTTTGACAACAAGAAAGAAATAACAATGCACAGTAGAAGATAAGTCTTCCTATTACTAGTTTAGCTTCTAGGAAAAAATGCTGATTGTAGCTTTACATTTTAAATATAATTTCAGTCTATGATATATACCCAAATATATAACACATTATCCAAGTGAGAAGACCCAGAAACAATTCCACATTTTCTCACTCAACTTGAAATCAAAGCACTTAAGAAATTTGAATAAATTGACAAGATCTATTGACAATCTTTAGTTGATTAATTACATATGCTGAAATTACACTTTATTTAAAATACTCTAATTTTTTCACTTTCACATTTCAAGCAATTTATTCAAATTCTTCACACATATTGAAGACCTCAGTATTTATCACAAAGCTATTTGTTGACCTTCTTAATACTTTTTTAGCACTCACCATCTTCATTTTCATTTAAGTTGTGTGAGATACAAGACTTTCTGAATGTAAGCCTGATGCTGTTACTGGTTATTTATCTGAACATAACCTTTGTTGAGTCTATTAGGAGTTACTCTGAAGAGTTAAAAACTAGGCCTATTCTTTGGTGCCATGTCACAGAATAAATAAACCTGGTTCCATAAGAAACAATATGTGAAGTTACAAAAATCAATTATAAATATGATATTATTAATGAGCTTTGAGGTGCTGAGCTACAAGACTAAGAACACTAACTAAGCTTCAGAGAAGACAAAGTTAGGATACGAAAGTTAGGATTAATTCCCAGAGAATTTGCTTATTTTTTCTTTCCTTTGTGATACTGAGGATTGGACATGGGGCCTTAGACATGCTAGGTAAGGAGTCTACCATTGAACTATACTCCCAAAACTTCCATTTTTTTTTTTTTTTGGAACCAGGGATTGAACTCAGAGCCACATCCCCAGCCCTATTTTGTATTTTATTTAGAGACAGGGTCTCACTGAGTTGCTTAGAGCCTCACTAAGTTGCTGAGGCTGGCTTTGAACTCGTGATCCTCCTGACTCAGCCTCCCGAGTCGCTTGGATTACAGGCATGCGCCACCTCGCCCGGCTCAAAACTTGCATTTTTATTATTATTATTTTGGTACTGGGGATTGAACCCACAGGGACTTTACTACTGTGCTATTGCCAGTTCTCTTTGAGACAGGGTCCTACTAAGTTGCTGAAAGTCTCACTGAGTTGCTAAGGCTGGCCTTGAACTTGAGATCCTCCTGCCTTAGCTTCCTAGGGAGGTGAATTACAGGCATGTGCCATTATGCCCAGCTCTAGCCCTTTCAATTTAATTTAATTTTGAGGTATGGTCTCTGCAGGTTGCCCAAGATGGCCTTGAACTTGGGATCCTCTTGCCTCAGCCTCCCTAGTAACCGAGATTACATGTGTAAGCCATGATGTCTAGCTTCTTTTTTAAATTTACATTTTGAGAAATTATATTTGTTAATAATAATGAAATGATTTTTTTTTGGTCTTCTTCACCTTTTTTTTTTCTGTTCTGGGAATTTAACCCAGTGCACTTTACCACTGAGTACATTCCCAGCCTTTAAAAAAAACTTTTATCTTTTTAAAAATTTTGAGACAGGGTCTCATTAAGTGCTGAGGGCCTTGCTAAGTTGCTGAGGCTAGCCTTGAACTTGTGATCTTCCTGTCTCAGCCTCCTGAATTGCTGACTTCTTCTTTAAAAAAGAAAAGGAAAACAAAATGCCTGGGGAAAAAGTGTAGGAAAAAGTGCTGCATTTTGTAAAATTCATAGCTATTCATGTCCAGATCAGATGCTGGTGAGCATTTATTTTCTTCTGCAATATAGTTAAAGGTATGTATATACAGGTGTATGTGTGATGTTGTAACATTCACTTTCAAAACTTTCAGTGGTTCAGAGTCTGCCACTGTGGTGAACACTAAACCCTTTGACAAAAGCTATCCTTAATGTAAACATCATCCTGCAAAGGTACTGAAATAGCACAGAAGAACTAGTGCATCTGTGGTTAGATATGATTGATGTTCCTTTCCCTATAATAAGTGACTTGGATGAACAGAAATTAAAGTGACATTTAGCCGGGCGTGGTGGCACATGCCTGTAATCCAAGCGACTTGGGAGGCTGAGTCAGGAGGATCATGAGTTCAAAGCCAGCCTCAGCAACTTAGCGAGACCCCAAGTAACTCAGTGAGACCCTGTCTCTAAATAAAATACAAAATACGGCTGGGGATGTGGTTCAGTGGCCGAGTACCCCTGAGTTCAATCCCCGGTTGCCAAAAAATAAAAATAAAAAAATAAAGTGACATTTATCTTTCTATTTTCTTGGGATAATGATGTTTTCAAAATGCCCTAACCCTGTGGTTACCATATCTGCTTTTCAATCCTAAGGGCAGCAATGATATTGTTAGTGTTTGTTAGCACAGCAATTACTTTCAGATTCTTTAGGTAGAATTACTTCTACAGTAAAGGCCATGTGATAAATATTACATATTCATGAAACTCTGAGTTATGTTCTGAGATGCTATTTTCTTACCATATTGTACCAGGCACTAACAATATATTTCTCCTCCATTTCTCTTTGACTCTTCGTTTTCTCATATTCTTTCTGAAGAACAAGCACAAGTAAATGTGTAAAGATCTAAAATAATTCAGTAAAAATTACAACAATTACAATTCATTGCCTAAATCCACAGATAGGATTGCACAATATAGCAAGGCTTCCAGAAAAAAAAAGAATCAAAAAGCAGCTTTTTATTGCACAGTATAGGACTACCTCTAATGAGTAGAACAGTCGTTCTCTTTCCTGGAGTTGATTTTTAAGAGCTTGTATTTCTGGTGCTGCTCCTTGATTCTGTTTAGGATCTAAAGTACGGATAACCTGCAAAATGTATTAAAAGAAAAATGTAAAAAGTCTCAATAAATGCAACATCTAAAAAAGTAATTATTTTTAAAAAATCGGGAAAAACCTTTACTCAATGTACATATCTTTAAAGATATCATCCTATGTAATCACAATAGTATTATCATCTAAGAAAATTAACACTTCTATGAACTGTTACCATTTGATCCAACTACACATTTCCCTAAATGAACCCAAAATGTTCCTTGTAAGTGACTCTCTCAGCTCCCAATCCAGGACCCAAAGATTCATGCATTGCATCTGGCAGTTCCTTGGGCTCTTTTACATCAGAATAGCCTCTCACATTCCACTCCGATTTCTGTTTTTCACAACACTAATTTTATCCAGATAGCTTGTTCCAATAACCAATTTCCTCTGTACTGAAGGTCTAGAAGATTGCTTAGGTTCTAGTTAAACATTATGGTCAATGATATTCTATCAGGATGCACCAAGGCTGGGTTGCAGCACCATCTGTTCTTTACATATATATAAAAAAATATATTTTTTAGTTTTTATATTTTATTAAATAAACATATTTTATTAAATATATATTAATTAAATATATATTTTTATTAGTAGATTAACACAATATCTTTATTTATTTTTATGTGGTACTGAGGATCAAACCCAGTGCCTTACATGTGCTAGACAAGCATTCTACCACTCAGCCACAACCCTACCCCACCATGTGTTCTTAGTTTTGATAACTGGTTGATAGTGACTGCTACTTCTTTCCAATGTAAGGTATGTTTTCTTCTTGATAATTAGTAATTAATATGTGGAGTGACCTGTTTTGATCACTACTACTTTTTTGGGGGGTACCGGAAATTTAACTCAGGGACAAGCAACCACTAAGCCATATATCCCCAGCCCTTTTTTTCTATTTTATTTAGAGACAGGGTCTCAATGAATTGCTTAGTGCCTCGCTATTGCTGAGGCTGGCTTTGAACTCAAAATCCTTCTGCCTCAGCTTCCTGAGCTGCTGGGATTACAGGTGTGAGCCACCGCGCCTGGCTTGATCACTACTTCTTGGTCAGGCTCTTTGATAAAAGTTCGGATAAGAGTTCTGATAACTCTGTTACCAGTCAAAATTTTACTATTTTTGAAGACTTCAGTGAATCATGATCAGAAAGTAATTACACTTTTGGCTTTCTCTAAATATTTTTTATATCGTTCTTCCATTTGCTTCATTTCCTCTTCTTTTTTCCGTAATGCTTCTTGTAATTCTTCAATTTTTAAGGCTGCAGATGAGATAGTGGGGAAAAGTTTTGATTATAACAACCTTAAATATATTCTAATGGACAAATTAATAACTAGTAACTTTGAGGAATTGTTCAGTCTATGCCAGTACATGACTTTCTTAAAAAAATTCATAAACATATCATAAATCGATATATATGTCTGTGTGTGTGTGTGTGTGTGTGTGTGTATAAAAATAAATCTCAGAAAGCTTTTCTTATTTATTAGAGCACTATAGTTATACAAAGTTGTTGGATTCACTTTGACCAAATCATCCATGCACGGGATTTGATTTACTCATTTAGTCCCTGTTCCACCCCTTTCCCTTTCCTCCTCCCTCCTCCTATTCTCCTTCCTCTACTCTCTTGATCTTTCTTTCACTCATTACTTTACTTCTTATTAGTGCTTTCTACATATATTAAAGTTGAAATTCCCTGTGGTATATTTACATATGCATATAAAATGATTTTGTTAAATTTATTTCACATTTTCTTCCCTTTCGTACCACCCTTCCCTCCCTATTGATCTTTTTCTACTCCACTGGTCCTCCCAATTCTTTATGATATTTGATCCAGCCACCCCTTTACCACCCACCTTCTTTCCCTTATTTTGTTCTAGCTTCCACATTCTTCTTTATGGCTGAGTAAAACTCCCTTATGTAAAGATATGACATTTTCTTAATGCATTAATCTACTGATGGGCATCTGGACTGAGTCCATATTTGGCTGTTGTGAACTGTACTGCTATACATATACATATATTGTATATACTGTACTGCTATATGTCACTGCAGCACTACAGTAAGCTGAGTTTATTTCTTTTGCACAAATACCAAGGAGTGGGATAGCTAAGTCATATGGTGGTTCCATTCCTGGTTTCAAAAATCTTTTCTTATGAACAAACAAGAACTCCAGTATGGAAGTGCATAAATTAAAAAGTGCCCACTGATAGATGAATGAATAAACAAACCATGGTATATTCACATAATGTAATAATAGTCAGCCTTAATTCTGATACATGCTACAACATGGAGACAACATAATGTGAAATAAGCCAGACATGAAAGAATAAACATAACGATTCTGTTTATATGAAGTACGTAGAATAGTCAAACTGACAGGGAGTAGAATAGTGGTTACCAACGGCCAGAGAAAGGAAGCAATTGAAAGTAATCATTTAATGCATACAGAGTTCTAGTTTGGAATGATGAAAAAGTTTTAGAGATAGGTAGTGGTAAAAGTTGCATAACACTGTAAATGTACTTAATTTCACTGAACTGTACACTTAAAATAGTTGTTATGTATATTTTAATTAAAAAAAAAAAAAAAAAGTAAAAGTCTGTCCTCTCACCTCCATAAAAAAGAATAACGACAAGCTATCTATATGTAAAAATGTCAAATGGAAGCACAAGTTTGGCTAACTTACATGCAACTACGCTATAAAAATATCCAACTTTGTCTAATAGTTATTAGGATACATAGATAAGGAAAAATTCAAAAGTATAATCAGTAGGGGGGAAGGAATGATAGTAGAATGAATTGGACATTATTATCTATGTGCATATATGATTACATGACCCATGTAACTTTATATTATGTACAACCAGATGAATGAGAAGTTATACTACATTTATGTATGATGTGTCAAAATGCATTTTAATGTCATTGTCAACTAATTAGAATAAAAAAATAAGAAAAAAGTACAGTAATTTAAGACAAAGATGACATTCTCTATGTAGGCAAATTCTTCTTTTATTTTTTTTTAACTTTATTTCTTTTTATTTTTACAGACTGTATTTTGATTCATTGTACACAAATGGGGTACAACTTCTCATTTCTATGGTTGTACACAATGTAGATTCACACTACTCATGTAATCATACATGTATTTAGGGTAATGATGTCTGTCTCATTCCACTATCTTTCCGATGGGGAAATTCTTTAATTGCAAGAATAGGTAATACAGCCTATTTCCAAAAGAAACAGGTTATAAAAACTCATTATCACTGGAGTAGTATATGGGTGATGTTAATTAGAAAAAACTCACAGCTGTTGTTAAATCTTGGTTCAAGATCTTCAATAATGGCTCTCTTCTTTTGCAATTCATTATTGGCTTCATGAAGCTTCTCTCTGCAACAAAATATTTGACACTGTATTACCTATTACTGTTTCTGTGTTTCTTTATCTGCTTTGAAGGTTTATATTCTTTATACTTGGAATATACTTGCACTGCACACAAGTGCTATAAAACAAAGATGAAAAGACTAAATCAACATGAATTAATATCTTACAACTAAGTAAAAAATGAAACAAAAAATTCCTTTTTTCATTTAATACAGTAGTTATTTGCTTTACATAAATGTGTATAAGAGGGTAAAGATCTTTATTTTTTCCTAGGAATAGGATATTGTAAAAATTAACTTAAAATTTGCAGTGATTTTGCAATGAAAAATCTTATTGCAAAAAAGTGTATTTCTAAAAATAAGGATTAACAGAAAGAACTCTACACATCAATGAAAAAGAATGAAGTTATGATACATGCAACCACATGAACAGATCTCACAGAACAATACTGAACAAAGGAAGTCAAAGGTTAATACTATATGATTTCATGTATGTGAAATTCAGAGGTGTCAAAACTAATAAAAGGGCTGGGCATAGTGGCACATGGCTGTAATCCCAGAAACCTGGGAAGCTGAGGCAGGAGTATTTTATACTGAGGCCAGCCCGGGCAACTTAGAGAGACCCTGTCTCAAAATAAAATATAAAGGACCGGGATGTAGTTCAGAGGTAGAACACCATGGGTTTAATCCCAGAACTGCAAAACAAACAAAAGAAACCAAAAAAAATCTAAAGGAAGGTGATAAAGATCATTACTATGGCTAATTTGTTCATGTAACCAATCAAAAGAGAGGGAGAATGCAGTAAACTTTTGGGTTGCTAGGAGTTCTACATATTGATATGAGTTACCTTCATATGTATCTAAACATTCATCAAGCTGTACACTTAGGATCTTAGTATACATATACTTTACTATATATGTATATTATATTCCAATACAAAGAATTAACAAAAAGCAAGTTTTTTACGTAGTATTTGTATACTATGTGTAATTCTCCCTTTCTAGTATTTAGTGTGGCACTATATGAGTAGGAAAAACAAGGCTGCAAAAATTGGAAGACAGAAAATCACTAATAAAAACTGTGTACTTTGTTATGACATAATACTGTAATAAAACTTTTCTTTTTCAATGAATAGCTTTTTGAAGGTATACCATATACAATAAAAATATGCACAGTTTAAAGAATAAAAAACTAAAACTAAACTCAGTGTTATCAGATTTAAAACAAAAATCATCCAAAACCCTCAGAAGTCATATGGGCTCTCTTTCCAAAATTCAGAATTTTAATCACTTTCATTATTTTCATTATAGTTTTATTGCCTTTGTGGTATTCCTAAGCAACACATTGCTTATTTTGGTCAATTTTGTACTTTACTTTAGACCTTTGACTAAAATTTTACTGAGGTGAAGTCAGTTCTAGTTTATACATTTTTACTGCTCTAACAGTATTCTATTGTTTGAATATATTGGAAGATTATTCTATAATCTTATTCTATAATCTTCCAATTGGTGGACGTGTGTATTGTTTCTACTTTTCTGTGAATGCAAGTAATATTTATTCTTCCACACTTTTCAGGGACATGTTTCCTGGTATACATGGACAACAATGTACTTGGGAATGTACGTATATAGTGGAACTGGTATGTCAAAGAGTAAGTGCATGTTCAAGTTTACTGCTACTAATGTGCACTCTTGCAGCAGTGAATAAAAATTATCATTGCTTAATATCTTTAGCAATACTATGTCTGATATAAAATTTTTTACTAATTTGATTTTGTGTTTAAAATAATCTCTATTGTAGTTTTAAATCTGTATGAGAAGAACTATCTTTTGACACATATAGAGGTCCTGTGTTGGATTGAACTGTTTTACCCAAAAAGATAAGCTGGAGTTTTAATGCCTACTACTGTGAATGTGGCATTATTTGGAAATTGGCTCTTGGTAGATTTAATTAATTAAGAGAAGGTCATACTGAATGAGGGCAGGTCTTAAATCCAATCCCTGGTGTTCTTATAGGGAGATTATGTAAAGACAAACATATAGTAGTCCCTCCTCATCTGTGGTTTTGCTTTCTGTGGTTTCAGTTGCCTATGGTCTACTGTAGTCTGAAAGTATAAAATGGAAAACTCCACAAAAAAATCCACTTTTTAAATTGCATGTTTTTAAACTGCATAGTAGTCCTGCTGTGTCCTGCCTGGCAAGAGATTATTCCTTTGTCCAGGATATTCACACTGTATATGATACCCAGTTATTTGTCACTTGGTAACCATCTAGGTTATCAGATCCACTGACAATGCAACAGTATAACATTATAATTGTTCTATTTTATTATTTAATATTACTGCTAATTTCTCACTGGGCCTAATTTACTAATTAAACTTTACCATAGGTAAGTATATATATATTTTAAAAAAAAAACAGTATATATGGGGTTCCATACTATTTGCAGTTTCAGAGAACCACTAGAGGTCTTGGAGGGTATTCCCCTCAGGATGAGGAAACTACAGAGAAAAAACTATACAAAGAAAAGAATGTCATGTGACGATAAAAATTAAGGTGATATATCCACAACCTAAGGAGAACCAAGGATTGCCAGAGCTGTAGTAGATGTCTACTATAGGTGAGGAAGAGCTTCTGCCTAAGAATCTCTAGAAGGAACCAATCTGCTGACACCTTGACTTCATACATGTAGCCTCTATAACTGAGAAATAAATTGTTATTTTAATCCAATCAGTTTGCACTAATTTGTTATGGCAGTCACAGGGAAACTGTATAGGCTCCGTCTTCACTAAATACATCCTTTCTGATGAAGTTTTTTTTACCACGTAAGTGATTGAGCACAGAACAATGGTTAGAGACTAGTTTTATGAAATGATAAGGTTTTAGTTTTAGTCATAAAGGAATAGGAATTTAAAAAAAAAAGAAACCAGTACTAAATTCTCATTCTAGGTAATCTCACAAAGACTGAGAAGGAATATCTTTTGTTCTAGTCATCATAAATCTGTCTATTCTTAGACTTTCTAACAAATCTGTTGCTAAGAATATCCCACATTAAAACAAAACAAAACAAATTGGGTAACATGAGCTAAACTTCTAGACAACAGAATTTCTTTACAATCACAGTAGAACAAGTCAAAAGTATCTCTGTAGCAGTTTAGCATAGTGAAACACTGTAACGCTCCAACAGGCTACCAATTCATGGTCACCCTATATTCAATGTTTGTAAGGAGATTCGTTAGAAAAGAGAAAGGATTAAAGTTGCTACTGGATATGAGAAAAACTATGAAATATTCCTGACATGGGCAATCTCAGATAAAGATGGATAAAGATTTCTTCTGTATGAGAAAACAAAATGTTAATATTTTAAAACTTTTCTTCTTTTAGATTAAAAAGTCCTACTTGGAAGCCAGGTGTGGTAGTGTTATGGGCCAGGCTACATGGGCAATGACCAAACAGACTCCAATTTACCCTAGACTCCACATCATGTAAGAAATGCTTCTCCCATGGGAACACTCCGCCTCTGTACCCATCAAAAGTTCCTAGCACAGCATGTTTGGCAAAATGAAAATTCTTATACAATGTAAGATTGTTCTCCCTCTGGATTACATCTTTCTTGGGCAGTATACCCTAACCACATGAAATGTTAACATTTGTTTAAATGTTAGTAACCATTCTCTGATTGTCATAGGAACAGCCACTTATGATCAATGTACTGACATGCTTTACTTATGGTATAAAAGGTGTACTCTAACCCCTGGAGGGGGTGGAAGGATGTAGACTTGCCGCCTGCCCCTCTGTCCTGCCAGCTGGTGAATAAAGATGGTTCCATTTTCTGCTTTAAGATCGACTGGGTGATTTATTACGATCTTGCCATAACATTTGTGCATACCTATAATACCAGTGACTCAGGAGGCTAAGGCAGAAGGACTGCAAGTTCCAGGACAGCTCCAAAATAAAACACAAAAAGGGCTGGAGATATAGCTCAGTGGTAAACCATCTCCGGTACTTGAGAGCGGGTAGGGGGAGACCTCCTTAGATATGTTTGTGATTCAAGGAAATATGTGAAAATCTGATGTCAAGGTTTAGACTTCAAAAAATTTATATAAAAAGGAATATTTCACTGGTCATGTCAGAGTTAAAAACTGCAGTCTTTGGCAGCTGGCTGCCTGTCTTTATATATGAAGTTTTATTGGAACACAGTCACAACCACTAGTTTAGTATTGTCCACGGCTGCTTTCAAGTTATAAATACATAGCCTAAGTGACTGTGACAGACACCAGGACTTACACGGCTTAAGGTAATTACTACCATGCCCTTCACAGAAGTTTTCTGACCCTTAATTTAGTGTCTCATACTCCTATCTATGATTATAAATGCCACCATGAAGATATGAAAGCCTGAGGTCTCACAGAAGAAAATAATTCTAATGCAGTTACTATTTTGACTTGAGGATTCTGGGTGTAGATAACCTTGCAGGCACTACTAATGTGTTAAAAGAATTTTCTATATCTTCAAGGACCACCTGTGCCATTGCCTAGATCCTCTGTATTCCCAAACACAAAGCACTTTTGTTCTACAACATAATAAACCTCAACAGCTTTTATACTTACAGATGTTCTTCAAGTTTCTTTTTCAGAAGTACTGACTGAAAATGAAAATAAAAATTAATTTAGTACTTTAAGAAACAAATTATTTTAAAAAAAATTAACAGTAGTAACTAACGTTGAGTGAACCCTCAGTAATTTCTTTGATCAGAGAGCTCACAACATAATATGTCACAGTTTAATTCTCTTTAATAAAGACAGAGAAGCAATAAGTGGTAACAATCAGTATAAATACCCAGAAACTGTATCTGAATCCTTTATTTACAGTCAAGTTAATGACTACTAATATTCCTGACGGACTTGATGTACAGGTAGGTTACTAATAATAAGATCTTCCCCAAGAAACTTTTTTTTTTTTTGGAACCAGGGATTGAACTCAGGGACACTCGGCCACTGAGCCACATCCCCAGCCCTATTTTGTATTTTATTTAGAGACAGGGTCTCACTGAGTTGCTTAGGGCCTCGCTAAGTTGCTGAGGCTGGCTTTGAACTCGCGATCCTCCTGACTCAGCCTCCCAACT
>JAJEJO010048576.1:114277-225766 GCA_020662805.1 Glaucomys volans | reverse complement strand
TGAGACAGGGTCTCACTGAGTTGCTTAGGGCCTCGCTAAGTTGCTGAGGCTGGCTTTGAACTCGCGATCCTCCTGACTCAGCCTCCCAAGTCGCTTGGATTACAGGCATGCGCCACCATGCCCGGCCCCAAGAAACTTTTTATCTGTTGTATTGTTTCCCTTGCATCATGATGAAGTCTCTGATCAATTCCCATACTTACTGACTTGTGAATATGCACAGGCTGCATATAATTTATGCAATGGTATGGGAAGTGTGAAGAATGATAGTATGTACAGATTTTAGTATGTGAGAATTCAGCCTTCGGTATTTGTTTTTTTTAAAGAACTCCCTTTTCCCTTTTTCTTAAAATGTCTCCTGAAAAGCTGGAGATAAAAACTGACCTAAAAATAAACAATAAAAGCATTCTATATATAGAATCACTGTTTCATA
Source organism: Glaucomys volans (assembly GCA_020662805.1). Taxonomy (NCBI): domain Eukaryota; kingdom Metazoa; phylum Chordata; class Mammalia; order Rodentia; family Sciuridae; genus Glaucomys; species Glaucomys volans. The sequence continues at coordinate 225,336 of JAJEJO010048576.1, read as the reverse complement.
ATTAAACACTTATAAGGGTATATATTAATAATGAATTTTATAAAACATTTAAAGATAAATGATTATATAATTAATTCAGCCAAACCCAATTAATACATACTTATTCTACAATTTGTCCAAATGATCAACAGTAGCAATGAAGAAAGAATAACCCTTACACTAAGTTCTTCAATTTTCAGTTGCATTATTTAATAATGGTCACCATATTTGTTTATTCAAGTCCATTTTAATACAACTTAGGAACATTTCAAATGCACTTCTTTTCTCAGTATGTCTTGTATCACTGCATTCCTCAAATACACAGAAAGATAACAATCCTATTAGCACTTTGATTATTAATTGTTCTCTCTGGTACAGAGTAATAAAAATTAAACTGTTTAAAAAAAACCCTTAACTTTAATTTTGTGATTATGTTTTGATTAGACTCTAGCAAAATTAACTTGAACTGAGATAATGGATAATAAAATAATTAAGTAGGTGGTTAATACACCAGGCACTGCACTAAAGGGTGTCATATACAATTATCTTAAGTAAACCTCACAACATTGTAATATTAGCTCCATTTTTAAGTCAAAGAAGATGAGGCTGAAGAATATTTAGAAGCTTTCAAGTAACAGATCCAAAACTAAAACCCCTAAATCCATGAACGGCCTTCCCTTCTATGCCTTCTATGCACAGTGTCTTTCCAAATTGAAGACTGTTACTATCAAAATGTGTAGCAGAAGGAGGCCAGACAGCAACAGGATGCTACTGTCAAAATAATTTATATAAATGAATTAATAATGGACATAGCAGGAATGGTGGTGCGGGGGGAACAAGGGTAGATTTCTCTATGATGTGACTTTTTAAGATCTGGATATCCTTTAAGTATCTTAACTATAAAGGACATAAACATATAAGGTAAGTAATATCATATATCCATTTTGCATATAATTGCCTTTACTTAAAATTCAGCATCAACTATGATGTTGAATAATAGATATAAATCTAAAAACTGCTCAATATATAGAAATGAACAGGAAGCCATACTTACAATAGCCTTGAGCAGAAACCATGCCAAGAGACAGAGAGGACATATTAGTATGAAGCAAACACAGCAGCCAATAGAAGGAACGATTTAGTAATTCATGAACAGAAGTAAAAGATATGCATTTTTTTTCAGAAATGTACATTTTTCTTTCTTCTATGTTCTCCTCATCCTGTCTTGTTCTCTGGAGTTTTATACACTGTGGCTAGCTCAAATTATCCATATGACTGGATATAACAATGCTTTTCTGCTTCCATGCTAAAAACAAATGACATAAAAATAATAATAAAAATATGCAAACCATCCTACTCTGACTTAAGGTCACATGAAAGAACTGTGTTTTTGATTATAGAAACAGGTGGAAACTATGCTGTTGTTCCTCAGAGGGGATCAATTCCATCTGGCAGGTTGATCTAGGTGACCCACATTCCTGAGATGCAACACTGTGAGTTAGTGAAGAGAAACATAAGGCAAAACATCAACTGTGCGAGGGCAAAAAATTACATACCCCGTATTGCACTCTTCGTTTCTCCAAGCCATTTAAAGGCAGCGGGGTGGGTACCAGGGATTGAGCTCAGGGGCACTCAACCACCGAGCCACATCCCCAGCCCTATTTTGTATTTTATTTAGAGACAGGGTCTCACTGAGGGTTTTGCTCCTCATTATTGCTGAGGCTGGCTTTGAACTCAAGATCCTCCTGCCTCAGCCTCCCCAGACCCTGGGATTAGAGGCATGCACTACCATGCCAGGCTTGAAGGCGGAGTTTTAAAACAGATAGTTTTTCATTTGAATCTTTTCTATATACAGAAAAGAGCTTAGAGGAAATTTTTGCTTAATTTAAAGCAAGACATCTCATTACCATCTGGGCAATCAAATAAATCTATCAATTTATGCAAATAGTATTTGGTATGGCTGGCATTTCACTACTTAAATATGTTCTCTTAAAGTAATGGCCCACAGCATATTTAGTTAGGTTTGATTACCACAGTGATACCTAACCAGGCTATGCCAAGTTATGTTTAAACAATAAACTCCTTTATTTGTGGTTTACAATGGTCATCTTCAAATACTAATTTAGCTGATACTGGTAGTTCACCATATTTACTTTCTGTTTATGATACGCCTTTCTCCTCCCTACCAAAACAAGTACACAAAAGTCTCTAAGTTTTAAAGACCAGAACAAATTTTTACATTTTTTCCCAGTAAGAGACCTAGAGATGTCAATGAATAGAAACTGTTACAACCTCTGGTTCATTTCAAAGATATTCTTAATTAGGCTTAATACTGTTTTAGTATACTAATGGTGGTTTGCTCTTTGTGATCTAGCATTCTGGATAAAACATGCCTCTTTTAAAACCATGACACTGGACTGGGGTTACAGCTCAGTGGCATTGTGCTTGCTTAGCATGTATGAAGCCCAGGATTCAATCCCCAGTACCTAGGTTCAATCCCCAGCACACCCTACTCCAGTAAGTATGACATTTCAAACTAGTTCCATTTTAATAAAGTCATAATTTAAATGCTGGTGACAATGACAGGAGTTGGAAATCAATTTGGGAAACTAAGATGACTATACTAAGATAATAGTTAATCACTAATCATAAAGAAGGGCATGTGGTCAATCTAGACTAGATGTATATATGGAGAAACTGATAAAATTAAGTCCTTCTGGAACATTAGATACCTAGTATTCTAAGATTTTAAGTATTTACTAACTTCCTCTCCTTGATTACTTTTGTTTTAGTATCCTCTTAAATTAATAAGGGCAGGTGGCTGAATGTATTCTTTTGAAGTTGATTGCCCCAAGTGACTGTATCAATGCAAACAATACTCAAAGGCTAGAACTTATAGCAAATAACACTGGCAATAGGAAAAAACAAAACAGTTGGCTGAAGCAAAGACCCGTTAAATAAATAAAACTTAGTTTCCCTCTTAACACTATTTTTGAATACTTTATAAGCTTTAGTTCTATTGCATACTGCTCGTTAAATGGAAAAGACTTGCCAATTATGATCTAATGAGTCCGTCTCTCTCTCTCTTTTTTTTGGGGGGGGGGGTGGGGTGTACTGGGGGTTAAACCCAGGTGCACTTTACCACTGGAGCTATATCCCTAGCCTTTTTTATTTTTAATTTTGAGAAAGAGTCTTGTTAAGTTGCTGAGGCTGGCCTTGAACTTCAATCCTCCTGTCTCAGCCTCCTGGGTTACGAGAATTACAGGCATATGATACTGCACCCAGCTACTAGCTACGCTTTTGCCAGAGAATGATTAACTGCTATGTGTACTGTGTTATACGGTTGGCATACTGAGGTGAAGGAAGGCATCCTCTTCAGCTCAACACACATGCCACATTCCACAGGGAATGTGTCAATCTCATAGGCAGAGATATGCAATACGCAGACTGCAAAAGAAATATTTAAAGCAGGTGCAGTGGTGCACACCTGTAATCCCAGCTACTCTGGAGCCTGAAGCAGGAAGAGTGCAAGTTCATCATAGGCAACAGGGTACTGCCCTGTCTCAAAAGATGTATGAGGGATTCACAAATTCAGGGAAAATGGACTTCTAAGGGATGGCATTATTTTCTTAAATATCTAATTTACAATAGAATTTTCTACTTAAATATATATGTGTGTGTGTGTGTGTGTGTGTGTGTGTGTGTATACACACACACACACATATATATATGTGATTATTTATTTATTGACCAGAGGGGGAACCCTATTCTTGACATTCTTGACATATGAATGCTGAGTTGAGCATAAACATAAAGTCTCAGTTCCTTATTTGATACCTAGAAATGAACTAATTCTCAGTGAGTGAATCTGAAACAGATAATTAAGTACTATCTGGTCTTTCTCATAAGGAAAGTTAGTAAAAAGAGGAACAGTTTCTTTTCCAAAACCAATCTATTGCTAACTTATTTTGAGAGAGATTATCAGGTATACAACTTTTCTCAGCTTTGTGAAACTTCTGGACCATGGCTGGTATATATTAAAACTTACATCTTCTGTTTTTGAGCCTTGATCTTGTAAAGATTTCTGCAGTTCTTCAACTTGTGACTGTACTTCCAGAAGTCTTTGATTCACCAGCCTAGAAATTAAACGTACATTAATTTTATAAGTAAAGACTTATTTATGCTACTGTATCTTTGGTTGTCATACTGGTTACACAGAAAGTATTATTAGCAAACTAAAGCAAATGTTATGGTAGAAGTATACAGTAGTTTAGTAGCAGTCTCATGCTATTAAGAAAGCTTACTTTTCACATTAGTTTTTCTACTGCTTGATTTTTTTTTCTTTTTGGCAAAACATACAACCTATCTATATTCAGCTGAATAAAAATACTAGCAAAGGAAATTACCAAAAACTTAATATAGAAAGTTTAAAAAAAAAACAAGAATAATAATACTGGAAGGGCAAATTAAACTTATGACAATCCATGGTGCCTCCAATAGCAGTGCAGTGACTCATCCCAGGCATACAGCTGGCCAGCTGTCTGATGCCTAAGGCCTGTTCTCCTGGTTTGAGAATGTCACAGACTCACCAGAACAGAGGCTCAAGTACCCAGGACAGCTGGGGCTTATGCTGCTGTTGCTTTCTTTGAGCTCTCTGAGGATTTTCATCTTGAGTTTTCTGGGGATTCTCCAGGGTGCCCATCTGGAAGTCCTCACTCAGATTATATTATGTTGGGCATGTCATCTGGCCTCCCCAAGCTTGTTTCTCATCTACAAAGTTTGATGAGAGCTAACTACCTTACAGTGTTTCCTGAGGTGCTTGAAATTTCTAGGATGATTTCTAACATAGTATTTTGGTAGACATGTTTTTTTTGAAACCAAAGTGCTTACGCATATTTATCTGAAATCACCTCAGTATGTTTTTTTTTTTTTTTTTTTTTTTTTTTTTGCGGTACTGGGGATTGAACCCAGGGCCTTGTGCTTGCAAGGCTGGCACTCTACCAACTAAGTTATATCCCCAGCCCCACCTCAGTATGTTTATGAAGACTATGTGCCAGGCACTGTTCTCAGAACTAACATGAAAAGATCTTTGAAAAGGAATATATGGTGTAGCAGATGTCATAAATCATAAATCATAAATGGTACTGTCTAGAAAGAATGTGAAATAGAGTAATAATGAGGAACAAAGATGTCCAATGGCAAATCAGCCAAGGGACATAGGAAAAAGATCTTTAGTGTGAAGAACAATCAGAGTATTAGAGGAGAAATGAGTGGGATGTTACTGAAAATTTTTTTTAAAGTTTGGAGGAAAAGGAAATAAGCAGCACTGAATATAGTAAAGAGAGATGAGAAAAGATAAAGTCTTGAATATTCTCAGTGGATTAGTCACTGAAAAAATGACTGGTTATTTTAGTAAGAAAAACTTTAGTGAAATGGGAGTTGAAGCCAGGCTGCCTCAAATTAAGGACAAAAGAGGGCAATGAATATTTAGAATCCAAATGGCCAGAAAGTTGATTAAAATATTTTTCATCCAACAAGTTTTAAGAAATCAAATTATCTGAAAATCTAGATTCAACACAAGTTCAGTACACTGTAATTTTCTTCAGTCTTTTCAGAAAGCAATTGGGAAAAATGTTTCAAACTAGAAGATGATTTCAACTTTCATCTTAGCCACTTTTGAGATTATTTCATTAATTAACCTTCCAAGCCTACTACGTAGAGATCATTGTCAATGTCATAGAGCATAATCAGTCTGTACCAACATGCTCCTTGGGGGATTTGAAAACAATGTAAATGCTCGACAATGGGAATAGATAAGCAAATGTAACTGTTAACCTATGAAGCATGCGAGCAACACAATCATATATATAAATATATATGAAAAAGACCATCTATAAATAAAAGGATTATAATGCCACCTCACTCACGGAGTTGTGCAGAGGATGAACTGAGATAACATGTGAAGTGTGCTGGGCACAATACTGGAACACAGCAGATATTCTATAAACGTGACTTGTAGCTACCTTTTCTTTTTTCCTTCAGGAATTTAGTTAGTTAACATTTTAATCAAAATCGAATTACTGAATACACAGAAAATCTTCTCAGAAAAGTAAAGAAACAAAATCGTGGGTACTTTGAGAAAGTTCCCAGGGCAACTGTGTTATGACTACACTCTCAACTTTTCATCCCTCTCCTAATATTGTTTCATCAACATGATTACAGATTAAAAAAAAAAAAATGCTGACTCACTGGAAAGGACTTTGGAGGTCAACTACAAACATGGCCTACTAAGAGCTGACATATGGGGTGCCAACCAATTATATTTAAGGTTAAAAGATGAGACATGTGGTGACCCTCTGAAGTCTTTCAAACATGGCACTATAGCTGAGGGCTGGGCCCCCTGGATGCAATACATGGGGTCCTGCACATGGGGTCTGCTCTGCTTTTGTGCGTAAGTTAAGAGAAACACAAATGGATAATACCAGAAATGGTACTGGAATAGTGCAAATCAGCAATTTTGCACAGGCAGCTCTGAGAAATGTTGTTTACTGTAGTCTGCCTGATGGTTGGGACCAAATTGATAAAACAAGATGAGTTTGGTGTTTTGTAAAGTGTGAAAACTGCCAATGATCTCTATTCTCCTCTATTAGAAGTAAACTAAAATTAATGAGGCTTATTATGAAAATTCAGGGCTTATAAATTAATCCTATTTGAAAATAGTTGGCTGATAAAGATGACACTGAGTGACCCCTTCAGAACTAGATACTAACGAGTGGAGAAGCACATGAGAAAATAGGAAAATCTATCTAGGAGTAAAATGGCACCACTAAATAAACTAGTGTGAAGTAACGAATGAACAAGACACAGTGGGACTAAAATTTAGGGTTCCTATTCCCCAGTCTAATACTGTAATCTATTAAAAGATCAACTTAGAGATAAGGTAAATATTTATAAACTCAGGAAGAACAAATTTAGATTAATTCACTTAGGAGGAGAGCAGGACAGAAAAGAGAGCAAATGTTTTACAAAAACTCGAGAAAATGAAGTGGCAAGAAAGTGGGTACGGGTTAGGTACAAGGCCTGTGAAGCCAGGAAGCCCAAGTCTGATCCAAAGCTCCCTCTTCTGTAAAACTTTCGTTAAAATAAGAAAGAACATATTGAAAACACTTAGCACAATGTTTGGAACAAAGAGGAGCTTAATAAATATTAATTGTTATTATCACAGATCATGGTGGCCACAATCTAAAGGTACATTGTCATCAGTTTGTAAGTTAAGAAACAAACAAAACACTAGGTAGTAAACAGTTTTTAATAACCTAGGATCTTAGGAGACCATCAGTTATATACATACATAAGGTTGGTGTAAGAGACAATAGCGGTCCTGTTTCTAATGAGAAAAGAGCAATAATTGAAAAGCTCATGAGAAACAATATAAAAAACATTATGAAAGAAGTTGAGGGTGTTTTTCTAATGGGGGAAAAGTTAGAGTAAGGAGAAGCTGTTCTGATCATAATCAATACAGCTCAGAGGCACAGGATTAATAGGCAAACACGAGATACTTCCACCTCAGGGACTACCTGACTGCAAGTTGCTTTCCATCATTCTTCCTCAACTTACTGCATTTTCTACTCTACCTAATACTGCAAAAACAAAACCAAAAACCAAAAACCAAAAAACCACTCATTTTCTATGTTCCTAAGAGTTGATGTAAAAATGTTTTCCTTCTCTTTGTATTTAATGGTGCTCTTATAATTACTCTGGCATTTATGCCAATTTATACTATTAGCTGACTCTGCTTTGGTAGCTTTAAAACTTAAAGCTATGGGAAGAAGGGTAGTATATATAAAACTATCAACAATCATGCCTCACAAGATTAACTCTCACTTGAGAAAGGCCAAAGCAATCAGGCATAATAAACAAAGAATTTGTAATATCAGGCAAACTATGAAGTGATATAAATTATATAATAAAAATATAAAATCTCCCCCAAAGACAGCATATCATAGCAGTAAGAAAAAGGAAAATATTGTGTTTATTATTTAAGAAACATTTCCCAGAAGGAAAAGAGCCCAAAGATAGTTACAACAAAAAATAAAAGTAACCCTTGTTAGAGGAAACTACTGATTTTAATGTAACTGACTCTGAATGTTTGTATAGTGATTTTCTTATTAAATTTACAGATTCTAAATTCTCAAAATAACTGAATTGCTTATAAGAGAAATGACCTCCTTTTAGTGTCACAATACATAACAGATCAGAAAAAAATAATGCTTTGTCAATTCAACTCCATGCCAATGGATCCTCTGAAACATCAGCACATGAAAACAATAAACTTTATTAACTTGATTATGAACTATGGATTGAAATTATTGTAAAAAGCTGAATTAATGATTAGATTTCTTTTCTTTTCTTTTTTTTTTTTTTACTTTTAACAAGTGATTAGAAAGGGTAAATGGTAGAGCTTCCGCATCATTTTGCTTGAAAAAAATCAAGAAGATAATGCTAATAGAAAGATGTACAATACTTTTTGTCAAGTCCATTTTAAGTGGAGAAATAAAGTATTCTTCAAAGGAAATATCATATAGCATATGACCCCTTTTCAAAATATGATTCCAAATTCCCTTCAAGGAAAAAAAATCAATGCAAATAGGAGCACCTGTGGCTGGATGCTGCCACCTATATATACTCTACCTGTTCTCTGTCTCCAGTTCATTCTTGCGTAGATTTGCATCATCTAAAAGGCTCTGCAATAAGGCAATTTTTTCATTGTCTGAACCCTCTTGATTAATTTTTAGCATTCTATTCTCATGCTGGAGACGAATAAGTTTCTCCCTGAATGAGCAAAATGAAAACATTATCTGGTATATTAATACAATATAGGTATAAAAATCCACTCATGCATAGTTAGACTTAATGCATAGAAGTGAAAAAGTACCTGCAATGAATTTTAGCTTCTTTGTAACCATTAAGGCACTGCATTTCAGGTCTTAAATTCTTTTAAGAATGAATAATCTGAAGATTATAATAGAGTCTGTACATATTATGACTTATAATGAAGGCAATTTTAAATCTGTTTACCTTCTGATTTAGATATTTAAGCTGTGAATAAATTTATTTGTTCTTTGGTTCTCATAAGAAAACATGATCTCTAAAGCCATACTCTTACATTACAATCATTTGGAGGACTATTTTCAAGAAATTCGGCACACCCATTCCTACAGATACATGAAAAGTGTAGCTTTGTATCAAGTTGAATTATTAGAGTCAGGTTATTGGACTACACTGTTTTGGGTTCTTTGTGCTAAGCCAAAAAACTTACATAGAGGAATGTTAAAAGCAACAGTCACATTGAACTTGTAACCACATTTACTACAGAGCCGATATAATTAAATATTTAATTCAATGAAAATGTTTATTGAATATGTAATTCTTTTTTCTTTACACAGGGCCTTTTTTAGAGGGGCTCATGAGAAGAGTGCTATCAGATGCCAGATACTATGAAAAGCTGTGCTTCTCATGAAAAACTGAAAAACCAAATGAAAATGAAAATACATATTAAAACCAGCTCTTACTTTGTAAACACTATAGATCTTATTAAGTATTTTTCCTTCTGTTACTGAAAAGATGAGTCAAACTTGTCTCGCAATTCAAGAAATTATATAGAACATGAAATATTCTGCATATGGGCAATAATAACTTTGTATTTTTCAATTACAAAGCAAACACATTTATTGTAGGGAATAAAAGATAAAAGAAAATATAATCCTCTTCAACTCTTTGATGCAAAAGAACTATTGTTGAAATACAGCCTTCTCTATCTGTATACATATATGCACACATTTTTTAAAAAAATAGTGCCACACAACACATCTTCCACTGCTCTTTACAGTTTAAAGTTCACAATCTTTATTATTAATTATACTTCAATATTTTAAATGACATACTGCTAAAATATATAAGTCAATCAGTTATTTAAGTAATTCCCAATCATTGGGCAGATTATCAACTTTAACATGTTAATAGGATATACCTTTGTGTGCAAAAATCTTCCTTAGGATTCTCAGAAATGTAATTTTTCAGTTAAAAGATAAGCACACTTTTAGATGAGACATTTTGTTAATTTGCTAAGAAAAAAGTTGTTCCACTTTAATCTTTCAACCCTACTTTGAGTTTTCCAAATTCCCACACTCTCAACATCAATAAAAAGTACCAAATAATATCCCACTCTCTATGACTTAAATTGCAAACTTTTCATCACTGTTAATCATTTCATTTTCATGATAGTTCTGGACATAGAGCATATTTTAATTTTATCTAGCAATATGTAAAAAAATACTGGTCAAATCTTTATAATTGTCCTTTTTTTAATTTAGAAAGCCACTGTATTACTAATGAGTACTTAAAAAAATTTTTTGGGGGGGAACAAATCATGTATTCTTGAATAGTAAGTATTCTTCCATTCAACTAATTTTATTGGTCCAATTATAAAGTAACATATTAGGAAGAAATAAAGATGTTTCCAGACATCATGTTGAATGTATACTTCTTTTGTTTGTACTTCTTAAATAGCAATAAATAAATTAAATAATTTATTCGAGTATTTTTTATTTCAACTTTTAAAGTTTATAAAACTTTTACACAACCATTATTCCATTTAATAATCCCAAAGATATTTTTCCCCCAGGACTACGAACTGAACACAGGGGCCCTCTACCACTTAGTTTCACCCTCAGCCCTTTTTACTTTGAGAAAGGGTCTCAATAAGTTGCCCAGGCTGGTCTCCAAATTAGTGATCACCCTGCTTCAGCCTCCCAAGTACCTGGGATTACAGCTGGGTGCCACCACACCTACTCACTGAAGAATCAAAGTCAGTGCCCATTTTAAAAACAGGCAAATAGGCCCAGAAAAGGTAAAAGCAATACATAAGAAATAGTCATTTTCCTTCTGTAAACTGAAACCTTCACCCAAACCCATTTCTCGTTCATATACATATGCTAAAATAAATGGAATTTTAAAAAATGCTTTGACTAAATAAAAAGGTAAGGACTTAATGAGGGAAGAGTAGTTAGAGATAGGGGGAGATATTTCCTCCACTGTATAGCATTATATCTTTCCCAGACCATTCTAAGTAGTTAGTAGATAAAATCTTAAAAATATTTTGCAAGCTGATAGCTAAGCATAACCTTTGTCTTTGGCCAACATTGCTAAATACCTGTTGAGGCTATCCAAAGAGGATATATTAGTTTACTTTGTGTGAAAGACTGTCCTATTGAAATGAGAAGATCAGTTTTCTATTGGACCAGTTGAAGAAAGCTTCTAACATGTTGAAAACACAGAAATTCAACACTGAATTCAGGTTCTAAGTTTTAGTAATGAAAAAGAACTGGTCTTCTTTACATTGTAGAGGAATCAGTTTTCTCAAGAAATATGATGCAGTGTGACTGTAAACATCATAATCTCTTTACCTGATTTCAGGTGTAATAATCTCTGCCGCTAGGCTGTCTGAAGACTCCTGATTGCCCAGAGGCATTAATCCTATGAAAAAAATGTAAATACAAGGTTAACAGAAAGTACAACTATATCCTTTAGTTAAGTAATACAATTTGTACAGGAAACCCTACCTTGAGCATTAATTTTAACAGATAAAATCACCATTTTTCTCAAGAACAAGACCACATTGCAATAGTCTTACAGTATTTTACCATTTTTTCCCTCTTTTTTTTTTATTGGTTCTTTTTAATTATACATGACAGTAGAATCCATTTTGATATAATTATACAGCTGGGAATATATCTTTTTTTTCACAATGTAGAGTCACATGATTCATATAAGCTTACATATACATAGGGTAATACTGTTGCAATCTACTATCTTTCCTTCCCCCACCCTCCCGTCCCATTTTCCTCTATATCATCCATACTTCCTCCATTTCCCCCCCAATAACCTCCCCCCCTTATGTATCAGCATCCACCTGTCCAGAGAAAACATTCGGCCTTTGGTTTATTTGACTCAGCTATCCCACTCCTTGGTTTATACCCAAAGGTCTTAAAATCAGCAAAGAATAGGGATGCAGCCACATCTATGTTCATAACTGCTCAATTCACAATACCTAGATTGTGGAACCAACCTAGATGCCCTTCAATTGAAGAATGGATAAAGAAACTGGTATATATATACAATGGAATATTACTCAGCCATAAAGAATAATAAAACTACAGCATTTGCTGGTAAATGGGTGGAGCTGGAGAATATCATGCGAAGTGAAATAAGCCAAGGCCAAAAAACAAAAGGCCGAATGTTTTCTCTGATCAGTGGATGCCGAGTATTTTACCATTTTAAGTGCACAACTATGTAGCATTAAGTACATTCACAATGTGTAGCCATTACCACTGCCTATTTTCAAAACTTTTTTATCACCCAAATTAGAAATTTTATAGACATTGGGCTATAACTCTCCATTCCTCCCTTTCCTGGTTCCTGGTAACCTCTATTCTACTTTCTGTCTCAGTGATTTGCCCAGTCTAAATACCCCATATAAGTAGAATCATACAACATTTGTTCTTTTATGTCTGATTTACTTAAAATAATGCTTTAAAGATTCATTCATATTTTGGCATTTATCAGAATTTCCTTCCTTTTGTGGCCAAATAATATTTCATCGTATACAAATATATTTTGTTTATCCAATCATCCATCAATGGATACTTGCCTTGCTTCCACTTTTTGGTGACTGTGAATGCTGCTGCTATGAACGTTTGTGCACAAGTATGTGGTTGGTCTACTATTTTCAATTATTTTGCATATACACTTAGGAATAGAATTGCTAAATCATATGGTAATTTTATGTTTAACTTTCTCAAGAGCCAGCAAACTGGCTTTCACAGCACTGATCATTCCCACCAGCAATGTACAAGAGTTCAAATTCTCCATAGTGTCATCTGTACTTTTTCTTTTTTAGGGTGAGAGTATTAGCTACCCAAACTGGTGCTAGTGGTTGTAGTTTTGTTTTGTATGAGGTGCTAGGGATCACGCCCAGGGCTTCACACGTCAGACAAGCACTACTCAGGGCCTGGCATAAGTGCCTACCACTGAGATATAACCCAGCGTGTTTTTTGTTTTGAGACAGGGTCTCCCTAAGTAGCTCTAGCCAGTCTTGAACTTGTATTTTGTGCTTATTGCTATTGATTTACAGAAACTCTGTATATTCTCAATATTAATTCCTTATCAAATATATGATTTGCAAATATTTTCTCCTATTTTGTGGTTAATTTCACTTGGTTGATAGTGTCCTTTGATGCAGAAAAGTTTTCAATTTTGATAAAAGTCCTATTCATCTATTTTTTTTCTTTTGTTGTCTATGCTTTTGCTATCAATTCCGGGGAATCAATGCCAAATTAAATGTCATCAAGATATTCCTATAAACATTTAAAGCCGGGCGTGGTGGTGCACACCTGTAATCCCAGCAGCTCGAGAAGCTGAGGCAGGAGGATGGCAGGTTCAAAGCCAGCCTCAGCACCGGCAAGGTGCTAAGCAATTCAGTGAGACCCTGTCTCTAAATAAAATACAAAATAGGGCTGGGGATGTGGCTCAGTGGCCAAGTGCCCCTGAGTTCAATCCCTGGTTAAAAGAAAAAAAAATCTAATTTTCTCTTAAAACTCCTTTCTCCATTCCCTTTATTTAATTGTCCTAGTTAGAAATTCTAGTACAATGTTAAATAGAACTGATGATAATGGACATCTTTGTCTTATTCCTGATATTGGAGGAAAAGCTTTTAGTATTTCACCACTGGGTATGATGTTAGCTATAGGTTTTTCATATTTTTAAAAATTATACTGAGGAAGTTTTCTTCTCTTCCTAGTTATACTAAGATTTTAACTTTATAAATGGATGTTGGGTTTTGAAAAATGCTTTTCTGGGCCAGGTGTGGTGGTGCATGCCCATCATCTCAGCTATTCAGGAGGCTGAGGCAAGAGGATTCCAATTTCAAGGCCAGTCTGGGCAATTTGGCAAGACTCTGTCTCATGATAAAATAAAAAGGATTAGGGGTGTACCTCAGTGGTAGGGTGCTTGCCTAACATGTGCAAGGTCGTGGAGTAAATCCCCATTACCACACACAGACACATACACAAAGGCCTTTTCTGTATCAGCTTACATGATCATATATAGTTGTTTCCCCTTTCATTCCATTAATGTGGTAAATAACATTGATTGTTATGTCTATTCTTATGCAAGTCCCATGCTGCCTCTATTAAAGTAGTTTTATAGCAAATTTTGAAATAAAGTTGTATAAATTCTTCATTCTGGCTCCTCTGCATTTTCATATCAATTTTAGGATCAGCTTGTCAATTTTAACAAAAAAATTCACTGGAGATTTGATTGGGAATGCAATGAATCCTTGGGCCAATATGAGGAAAGCTGTAATCTTAACTGTATTAAATCTTCTAATGCCTAAATATGAAAAGTCTCTTCAATTATTTAGATCTTATTTATCTCAGCAATGCTTTACAGTTTTCAGTGTACAAGTCTTGCCATTCTTTCTTAAACTTATTCTAAGCATGTTTTTTCATTTTTTTCTTTCTTTTTTTTTTTTTTGTGTGTGTGTGGATTGGACCAATAAACATTCTGCCTCTGAGCTACACCTCCAGTTCTTATTCAAATTTTATTTTAAGACAAATTTTATTTTGTGATCCTCCTGCTTTAGCCATCTGAGTTGCAGGGACTGCTGGGGTTATAAGCATATACCACTGTGCCTGGCACTTTTTTCCTTTTTCTCTCTTTCTTTAATTTTTTTCTTTTGCAGTCCTGGAGAATTGAACCCAGGGCCTCACATATGCTACACAAGTGCTCTACCACTGAATTATACCTCCAACCCTGAATTTCATTTCTTTTATATATCACTTTCAAAATATTCACTGGTAGTATACAGAAATATACTTGGTATTTATATACTGATCTTTTATCTTGAGATCATGCTGATCACATTTCTTAGATTTCTCTTTTTTTGGTTCCAGGGACTAAATCCAGGGGAACTTAACTACTGAGCCACATTCCCAGTCCTTTAAAAAAAAAATTTTTTTTGAGACAGGACCTTACTAAGTTGCTGAGGCTGGCTTTGAACTTGCAATCTTCCTGCCTCAGCCTCCCCAGCCACAGGTGTGTGCCACTGTGCCCACCAGATCTATGTTCTTTTAAATCCGCCTTTTCTATCTTAGAGGTTTACTATCTCATTCTTTTGCCAGACTGCAGTGGCTAGAACCTTTCATACCATGCTGAATGGCGAGAGAGAATATCCTGGCCTTGATTTGAGGGGAAAAACATTCAGTCTCTCATCATTAAGTATGCGGTTAGCTGTAGGTTTTTCATGGGTACCCTCTCCTAGGTTGAATTATACCTCTAGCCCTAGTTGGAAGTATTCCTAGTTTGCTGAGGGAGTTACCGAGAATGTTGTCACCTGCTTTTCTAACTTACTGATGTAACACACACATTCTCAGGCACATACAAGATATCCCATATTCTTTTCAATGGCTCTACAGTAAATGGCCAAATGACAATGCCATTCCTACACTGCTGAATTTTTAGGTTGTCTCTAAACTTCACTATTAGAAACAATGCCTTAATTCATTAAGGTAAATTTCTAGAGCAAAACCCTTAGGTCAAAGGATATGTACATAAAGAAGGTTAAAATATATATATTTTTAGATAGCAAACAGAAAAGTGTGAGAGTTTACATGACATGGTTTATCTTTTCTTGATGATAGAGGAGCTGAGAGTAAAAGGGTTAAGGTTCAGGTTAGGGTCAAAATTTTGGAAAAACTCAAGAAGAACAGATAGAGACATGTGAAAGAACTGCCATGCAAGTAATGAAGATTCAATTATAATAAGATGATGAATTTCTGGTGAAAATAATCAAGAAAGATATAATTTTCTTTAGTTGGTTTTCGGAATTTGGGCTGTGTGGTGGGGGAGAACATTAGGCTGCCTAAATTAAAATTTCACAAGCTTAGACTAAAAACATGTAAAGAAGATAAGGGGAAGAAGTAGTGAGAAAATGGTTAAAATAGTTCAAAGGCAGGCTGGATAAGTTGGAAAAGGAGGCCAGATGAGAGAGCTAGTGAGGAGAGACTACAGGAACAGGTTAGAAGGTAAGGAAGTAAAGTAGATATGCAGGTTCTTAGAATGAATAAGGAATTAGAAATAAGAGTAGTCACAGGAAAATAAAAATTCCAGTTTCAGGTAACTAAGCAGGCAGGGACTGGTTATTAGGGTGGGAGTGAACAAACCAAAGCTGTTCAAGTTATCAATCTTCCACAGTCCCCCACTGTCAGGATGAGAGCAGTGGAAGAGTAAGCTGAGTGCTGATCCTCTCATGAGAGAAAAAAGAGATTTTGGAGAAAAGTCCCTTAATGGATTAAAATCCACTCAACTTTTCTCAGGTGAGAGATAACAAACAAATGAAAAACATGGACTCAGAATGTCTGATAAACTTTTAAACAGGCCATGGGAAGTTTTTTAGAGTAATTTTCCAAGTTAACAAAGATGACTTCCATCTTATGTACAACCAAGAGAATGGGATCCTAATTGGAATGAGTTGTATTCCATGTATATGTATACTATGTCAAAATATCCTCTATGGTCATGTATAGCTAAAAACAAAAACAACCACCAAAGAAGGCAATCTGGAAAGACTACATACTAGGTGATTCCAACTGTACGATATTGAATAAAATAAACCTATGGAGACCCTAAAAAGATCAGTAAAACCAGTGGTTGCCCAGGGTTAGTGGGGACTGAATAGGGGGAGTGCAGAGACTGAATTTCAAGGCAGTGGAAATATGATGCATGATAACATAACAGTGGATACACATCATTATATATTTATTCAGACCCATATGAATTGACCCAATGTGCACTATGTACTCCGGATGACAAAAATGTACGTTTATCAATTGAAACAAATGCACTACACACTGTGGGGGATGTTGTTAATGAGGAAGGCTATGTGTGTTTGTGGGCACAAGAATCTATGGGAAATACATGCCTTCTTTTCACTTTTACTGTGAACCTAAAAGTACTCTAAATATAAAGTCTTTTTTAAAGCCATAAAAAAAAAAAAAAAGAAATGCTTTTGACCTAACAAAACTCAAATGACTGCAAATTTCTTTAAAAATTGGCAAGTAAATCTGGTCCCACAAGTATAGCCTATTTTCCATAAGCCTAGGTAAGAGTTAAAAAATTTATATCCATTTTATTGCCTCAACCACTTTTCCATTTTCATCTTAGAGTGAACCTAATATTTTTACTAATCATCAAAAATAAATCATCTTGTTTGGATTACCAATATGTTTTACCTTGAGTGGTGAGTTGTCCTTCCTGAGCCTGCACACAACGAAGCTCTTCAATGGTTTCCTTCAGAGAATCCCTTTCTGTTCTTAATCTCTGGAAGGATATATGAATAAGGAAGGTTAGCTTCAAGCTTTATGAATTTATTCATCAGCAGTCTTTGGCATACAACACTGAACTCAGGCATACTTACATTATGGTCTTTTATGGAAAGATCATAGAAAGAGAAAAAGATTAAGACAAATTTTTTCATTTAATAATAATGAAAAATGTTTACTCTTGCAAGGCAATATGCAATACACAGTAAAACAGAAGAAACAGAGCTACCTACTTCATCCTTAACTATAAGGAACTAATTTCTTAACACCCTTTTCATTAAACATAAAAGATCGAAGAATAAAGACTGAGTATTCACAAACCATGAAAAGTGAAAATATCTTTTAAAAATTCAAAACATACTGAAAAATAAATGTCCTATAAGTCAATCACATAGAAAGCAGAAAAACTACACAAATTTATAGAAAGAGCAAAACACTGTAAAAGAGGCAACAGTGGTAGAAAAGATAAATATATATTAAAGAAATTAAAAATGGAAGTAAAATAATTCATCTTTTATTTTAGATCTATTTCCAAAACAAATGGAATCTTTTGAATCTTTTGTAATTTAAATATAAATAGAATCTCTAATTTTTAAATTCAGGAACAGAAGGAATTAATGTAGTCAAAACATGAATTAAATATCGTTGTCTTAATTTTTTCAGTGGTCAAAATCAAAATGCCTAATATATATACTTACATCCTTTTCCTTTTGAAGACTATCAACTTTTTCTTTTAGCCGCTTATATTCAAAGTCTAATTTATCTGCTTTCTTTGATTCTTCAGATAATCTATTTTGCAGTTCTACTACCTGATACAGAAAGATACCATTAATTTTTATTATTTGAAACATTAGAAATTATCATCATGGGGGATAAAGGTGTAGCTTAGTAGTAGAGCATATGCTGAGCATAGGTGTGAGGCCCTGGGTTTGATTCCCAGAAACCAATCCCCTCTTCCATAAAAAGAAACAATTATTTTCTTCTTCTCCAGGTCTATGAAAACCCCCTCCCCATCAATACTCAAATGAATGCATATGACCCAGCAGCTGAATACAACGGAGAAAACCAGAAATAAGTATCTGACTAGAAACTGTGGATTCCCGAATCAGAATTATCTAGACTAACAGTGTTCAAAAGTATAAAACAATGCACAGGATTTTCATTTCTAGCAATACAGCTAACCAGAAGTCTAAAACACTTTATGCACTGAAGAAAAAACAAAAACAAAAAACCACCACCACCAAAGAAAAGAAAAAAGAAAGAAATGCTGAGGTAGGTATCCAATCACATAGTTATATTAAAGTGGGAAGTTCATGCAGAAGTACCAGTTTAATACGAGTTAAGAGGTTATTAACTGCTTTGGGCTCTAAAAGGTAATGAGGCAGTAAAAAAGTGGGTTAGGACAAAAATTCTTCAGGTGGCAGGATAAATCAAGTACTTTTGGTTTTAAAAAGTATAACTTGTAAATCTGTAACCACAGCCAGTTAATAGATGAGTTATGTTTGAACTTTTACTCTTTGCCTTATCTTGAAAAACCTAAAGCAATCAATTAAAGTGAGAGAAGAGGGAGTCTAGTTACAGGTAAATGGCATTTTACTCAGTGAAATAACAGGAGGAAATTTTCAAAATCTTAGCAATGATGCGGACATCCAGGTACTGGAGGCGTTTAGAACCCCAAACAAACATGACCAGAAAAGAACCTTTCCATGACTGCCAAAAGGTCAGAACAAAGAAAGAATATTAAAAGCTATAAGAGAAGCACCAAGTCACCTATAAAAGCAAGCCCATCAGAATAAGAGCAGATTTCTCAACAGAAATTCTAAGAGTCAGGAAGACATGGAAGCATGTATTTCAAGTCCTAAAGAAAATAAGATTACTGTATCCAGCAAAGATCCTTCAAAATCGAAAAGGAAATAAAGACTTTTAAAGATAAGCATTAACTAGAAGAATTCAAGACCAGCATCATGGAAGATACTCAAAGGAATCCTACACCCAGATGAGGAAGCAAGAAACATAACCAAAAAAGCATGAAAAAAAAAAAAAAAAAACAAGTAGATAAGCAAATGAGAAGTGAGATAGAATCAAACATGATGGTTTCAGTAAACCTCTGTTCAAGACAAATAAAAGAGAAAGAAATGAACAGATGATTGAAAACATCTTGAAACAACAATAATAAAAGAGCAGGAACTGATAATTTGCCTTGCAATAACAACCCTGAATGTAAATGATCTAAATTATCCAATGCAAAGAGGCAGATTAGCTGAATGGATTAAAAAGCAAGACCCAACTGAAACTCACAAAGTCATATACAGGCTGAAAGTAAAAACGGAGAGGGATAATCCAAATCAACTGCAATCCCAAAGCAAGCATAGTAGCTATTCTCATATCTGACAAAACAGAATAAGTCAAAATTGGTCAGAAAAAAGCAAAGATCACAATATACTGATAAGGGTAAAATCAATAAATAAAAATATAATGGTTGTAACTGTACATGCACTGAACAGTGGAGCATCCAATTTTATTAAAAAAAAAAATTACAAGACAGAAAGGGATAGAGAGGTCCCAATACAATAATAGTGTGTGACTTCAATACCCCATTCTCACCAATGAATAGGCCATCCAGGCAAAAACTGAACAAAGAAACATCAGAATTAAATTACACTATAGATCACATAGACTTAACAGCCATCTACAGAATATTCCAACCAAAAGCTACAGAATACACATACTTTTCATCAGCACACAGAGCATTTTTCAAAACAGACAACATTTTAGTTCATAAAGGAAGTCCTAACAAATATACACATACACTACACTCATACAAATAAAATAATTTCTCACATCTTTATCGGACCATAACAGAATGAAACAAAAATTAAAATCAAGAGAAACTTCAGGAATTATATAAACACTTGGATACTGAACACTGTACTTCTGAATAAACTGGGGAGAGATTTAAAAATTCCTAGAATCAAATGACAATGGACACACAACCTACCAGAACGCATGGATGTAGCAAAAGCAGTTATAGGAGGGCCGTTTAGAGCTATAAATGCTTAAATTAGAAAAACAGTGATCTTAGATATAACCTAATGATGCCTTAGAATAATAAGAGGGAAGGGAAAAAACACCCAAAATCAGTAGAAGGACAGAATTGATAAGAATCAGCAGAAATAAATAAAACAGAGACTAAAAGAAAAATATGAATGATCAATAAGCAAAGAGTTGGCTATTTGACAAGATAAATGATATTGACAAACCCTTAACCAAACTAACCAAAAAAAAGAGAAGACCCAAACAAGTAAAATTTGAGACAAAAAGTGGGATATTACAGTGAATAACACTAAAATCCATAGGATCATTAGGGAATATTTTGATAACATCAATTGTCAATAAATTAGAAAATCCAGAAGAAACAATTTGTAGACATATTTGACCTACCAAACTTGAACAAGAGAATATAAAAAAAACTAAATAGATCAGTAATAGGCAATGAAATTGAAGCAGTTAATAAAAAATCTTCCAACAAAGAAAAACGCAGGACAAGATGTATTCACTACTGAATTTTACCAGACTTTTAAAGAAAAAATAAGTCCAAAAAATAAAACCTGTGTTAAAGATAAAAAAGAAAAGAGAAGAAAAACATTCCAAAGCTTCTTAAACTATTCCATAAAACAGAAAGGAAAGGAACTCTTTGGAACTCATTCTATAAAGCCAGTATTACAAAACCTGATAAGAACACACACACTGGACTGGGGATATAGCTCAGTTGGTAGAGTGCTTGCTTTGCAAGCACAAGGCCGTGGGTTCAATCCCCAGTACCGCATAAAAAAAAAAAAAAAAAAAACCACACACACCTACACACAAAATTATAGGCCAATATCCTTAATAAATATGGATGCAAAAATCTTCAATAAAATACTTGCAAAGTGAATACAACATCACATTAAAAAGATCATACAGCATGATCCAGCTGATTTCATTTCAGGGACGCAAGGTTTGTTCAACATACATAAATCAATAAATGTAATACAAACAATCAAGGACAAAAATCACATAATCATCTCAATAAGAAGCAGAAAAAATCCTTTGACAAAATTCAACATCCCTGGGCTGGGGTTAGCTCAGTGGTAGGGTGCTTGCCTTGCATGTGTGAGGCACTGGGTTCAAGCCTGAGTACTGCATAAATAAATAAAATAAAGGTATTGTGTCCATCTACAACTAAAAACAAAAAAAATTTTTAAAAATTCAACATCCCGTCATGATAAAAACCCTGAATGAGGTACAGAAGGATCTTTCCTCATCATAATAAAGGCGATCACATGACAAACCAATAGCCAATATCACACTGAATGGAGAAAAACTGAAAGCATTTCCTCTAAAACAAGGAACAAGACAGGGTATCCACTCTTACCACTCTTATTCAACATAGTACTGGAAACTTTATTTTTTGTGTATAGTACTGGGGATTAAACCCAGGGGTGCTCTACCACTGAGCTACATGCCCTGCCCTTCTTAATTTTTTAAATTTTGAGACAGGGTCTCACTAAGTCGCCAAGACTGTCCTTGAACTTCCCATTCTCCTGCCTCGGTCTTCTGGGTGATAGAATTAGAGGTATTTACCACCCATGGGCAGGGCTTGTATTGCAGACTTCAGCAAGACCAATTAGACAAGAGAAACAAACAAAATGAATGCAAACATCCCTGTTTGCAGAAGATACTGACTGTATACCTAGAAAACCCTAAAGAATTCACCAAGTTTCTTAGAACTGATAAAATTCAGCAAAGAAGCAGGATACAAAATCAACATGGAAGAGTTGGTAGCTTTCCCAGACATCAATAATGAATTCACTGAGAAATTAAAAGATAGATATTAAAAGAAAAAATTGAGAAAACAATCCTACTTACAATAACCCCAAATAAAATAAAATACCTATGAATAAACCTAACCATGGAGGGGAAGACCTCTACAAGGAAAAAATTATAAAATACCAAAGAAAGAAACTGGAAGGCACACTAAAAAATGCGAAGATATCTTCATTCATGGACTGGGAGAATTACTATTGGTAAAATGGCCATACTACAGGAAGCGATTGACAGATTCAATGCAATACCCATCAAATTACCAATGACATTCTTCACAGAACTATAAAAAACAATCCTAAAATTCACATGGAAACTCAAAAGACCCCAAATACACGAGCCAATCCTAAACAAAAAGAACAATGCTAGTGAAATCACCATACTGATTTCATAATATAATACAGAGCTATTGTAACAAAAACAGTGACCTGTTGATGACTGAAAACTAGATCTCTATCTCTTAGCCTGTTCAAAAATCGATTCAAATGGATCAAAGACCTTTGTGTAAGACTTGAAACTTTGAAAATGTTAGAAGAAAAAATAGGTAAAACACTTGAAGATATTATTACAGGCAATGATTTTCTGAACAGGACTCTACTAGCTCAGGAAATAGGAGCAAGAATTAACAAATGGAATTTTATCAAATGAAAAAACTTCTGCACAGCAAAGCAAACAATCAACAGAGTAAAGCAACTACCTACAGAAAGGAAAAAAATCTTTGCCAACTATTCATCCAACACAGGATTAATATCCAGAATACATGAAGAACTCAAAAAATTTAACACAAAATAACAAGTTAGTCTAATCAAAAAATAGGCAAATGAACTGAACATTTTTCAAAAGTACAATTGGTCGAAAAATACATGAAATGTTCAACATATTTAGCCATCAGGAAAATGCAAACCAAAACTATATTGAGGGCTGGGGCTGTAGTTCAGTGTTGGAGCACTTGCCTCAGGTATGAAAGGTACTGGATTCAATCCTTAGCACCACATAAAAATAAATAAGGATATTGTGTTCATCGACAACTAAAAAATGTTAAAAAAAAAAACAAAACTACAATGAGACACTATCTTACTCGAGACAGAATGGTTATTATCAAGGAAAAAACAACAATGAAAACCAACAACCAATGTGCGTGAAGATGTGGGGAAAAGGAATCTTTATATGCTGTTGATGGGAATTAATATAATCACTATAAAAATTTCACAGGGCTGGGGTTGTGGCTCAGTGGTACAATGCTTGACTTGCATGTGTGAGGCACTGGGTTCAATCCTCAGCACCACATAAAAATAAACACATAAAAAAATTTCACAAGAAAACTAAAAATAGAAGGACCATATAACATTCCCAGGGTCTATATCACTCCCAGGTAAATACCCAGAATAATAAAAGTCAGCATACAATAGAGATATCTCTATGCTCACAATTATCATGGCACTATTAACAATAGCTAAGTTTATGGAATCAGTCTAGATGCTCAACAGATGAATGAAAAGAACAAATACACACAAAGGAGTGTTATTCAGCCATAGAGGAAAATAAAATCATGTCATTTGTAGGAAAATAGATGGAACTAGAGATCAGCAAGTTAAGTGAAACAAGTCAAACTCAGAAAGACAAATATTCTGTGTTCTTTTCTCATATGTGGAATCTAGAGGAAAAGGAAATGACATGGACATGGAAGGGGGACTATTAGAGAAGGAAGAAGATACTAGCAGAAGGGAGGAAAAGAGAGTAACGGAAAAAATACAATCAAAGTATATTATATACACATATGAAAATGTTACAATAAAATCCATAATTTAGCTTCCTGCAGTGGCACACACCTATAATCCAGTGATCTGGGAGGCTGAGTCAGGAGGACTGTAAGTCTTGAGAACAGCCTTAGCAACTTAGCTCAACTTTTTTTGAAACCCTCTCAAAAAAAACCCAAAAAAACCAACAAAAAAAAGGGTTGGGAATGTAGCCAATTGCAAAAATGCCCCTAGGTTAAGTCTCTAGTTCCAAAAAAAGAAATCCATTATTTTGTACAGTTAAAATGTGCAAATAATTATAATTAAAAAACAACATTCTGAACATACTAAAAAATATGAAATGGTTTCCCACTACTATTGCTTTTACACAAAGTTGTATTAAAAGCCAGTTAGGCTGATAAAGGAGAAAAAAAGGGTATGGAGTATAAAGAAACAAAAAATTTGTTCACTATATCACCTTTAATGAGATATTATTATAAGTAATATGAAAATTTTGTAAGGCTGTAGAACTAACAAATAAAATCTATTTCATTAGTATAAATCAGCAACAAATGGAAAATGGTATCTTTGATTAACTAACTACATCTATACAAACAACCAAAACCATAAATACCTATGAGTAAATATAGTAAAGTATGGGTATGATCTTTAGAACATTATAAAACTTAAACTAAAAGACACTGAAGACCTAAATAAATGGAAAGAGATATATTCGTAGATAGGAATACTTTTTGTCACAAAGATGTTAGTTTTTTCCAAATGAAATCAACTGACTCAATGGAATTTCAATCCCAAGGGTTTTTGAGTTTAGAGAAAACAAAGATCCAAGAATGGATATTTTGAAAAAGAACAGATAAGAGTCTTCTCTACCAAATATCAAAATTACTAAAAATCTACAAAAATTAGACAGTGTAGTAGCATGGAAATAAACAAATAGAACAATAAAACAGAAGAAAGTGCCCATATACAAAATGAAAACTTTAAATATAGAAGGTAGAACTATAGGTCACACAGACAAAAATAGTAAATGGATTCCTTCTCACACCCTCAGACATCTGTAGGAAATTAACAATGAAAATAATGAAAAATTAATATAAAGAACATATAAAAAGTATTATAAATCACAGGAGGACTGTAAATTTGAGGCCAACCTCATCAACTTAGCAAGGCCCTTTCTTAAAATAAAAAATAAAAATGGCCGGAGAGGGGGCTGGGGATATAGCTCAACTGGTAAAGTGCTTGCCTTGCAAGCACAAGGCCCTGGGTTCAATCCCCAGCACCGCCAAAAAAAAAAAAAAAAAATGGCCGGAGATATAGTTCAGTGGCAAAATATCCCTGAGTTCAATCCCTAGCAACAGAAAAAAAAAAAAGTTAAATGAGTAAGAAAAAGAATTAAATATTTAAAATGGGTAAAAGATAAAAATAAATATGGTCAGTTCATATATTTGTCATCTATATAATGTCAAGTATAATCACATGGAGACACAAATTAATATCCATCCTATTGGCATTAGCTGCTGCCAGTATTCCTCCCCCTCCCATCTTACAACCCAGCTTGTCAGCTGGTGAATTTCCAAGTCAGTCATTGGCCTCACTGTCGTTTGCCCACAAAATTCAACAACTTAAAAGAAGCTCCCCGGCCATTTTTTCTCTCTCTCCTAGCCCTGAGAGTGGACACTCTGGTGGTCAGCCACCTCCCCCCTTTCTCTCTCTTTCACTCTCGCTCACTCTCTCATTTTCTCTCTCTCTTCTCACTCACTCTCACTTTCTCTCTCACCCTGAGGGCAGACGCTCTGCCTGTCAGCTTAATAACATCTCCTGCATGAGTTCTCACGTCCAGAGTGGTTCTTCTGGGTGCTTTCATTGGTGCTGTGACTTGGATGGGCTCTTCTACCACCACTTAGGCAAGTGGAGACCCATCTTATGCCCCAGACCCCAAGATGCTGGTCTCACCTTCCATTCACTGGATGCGTGATTGCACACCCACCAATGGCTTCAAATTGGTGAGTTTTCCCCGAGGTCGACTTAAACACTCCTCTGCCGACCTGAGACATGACCATGGATCATCTGGCACCTTCAAGGCAGCTGAGGGGTAGGGGTTCCCACAACCACAACTTTTACAGTTTGGGCTGGCCCCCTTAGTTGACCTTATCTGACAGGTGGATCCCTGATCTTTATGGTGGAGATTTCTCTCTCAAGGTTGAGGCTCCTCTTCACACTCTCTCTCCCAAAAATCCTGAAGTCAGTTCCTCAACTCTACTTTTGCCCAGCACACACATGGTCGGGTGACGACCCACATCATTGTGCTGCCTTCTCTTCTCCAGCCAACTAGTGTGTGACCTCAGACACTGACTTGGCTGTTTCTCAGTCTCCACCATGAGATCTGGGTCCTCCCTTACATAGAGGCACCAAAACTTATTTGTGTGTGTACTCATACAACTTTTGTGAGTGAGCAGGCAACTGGAAAGAGATTTTTTATCTTCAAGTTTTCTCTTTCTTGCGCACTAAACTTCATCATTGCTCTTCCTGCAAACCAGAACACCTCCTTTTGGCTTACTTTCTCTCTGCTTCTCTCTCCCTCTCCCTCCCTCTCTGCGCTTCCCCAAGTTGGAACCCCCAGCAGCACACGCTGACTTGCGATGCCTTACCAGCGCATTCTTCCCAGTTCCAGGTTTCACATGCTCAGATCACCAACATGGCTTTTCCAAGCCCACAAGCCGCAGCTAGTGGAGCAAGAGGGCCTGGGTCAAGCTCGAGCTTCATTTGCCTCAAGCTTCCCAGGCTCGGCTCTCTCCACCCTGCGAGGGTCGCATGCCCTCGATTCTGCAGGGTTCCAGTTCGCTGCTGCCTTGGCTCAGCTTGAAGGCTCTTCTCCTCTTTGGCCAGCCTGACTTCTCCTACAAGCGCAGCAATTGCAAATCCACCCTGACCAACCTGCAGCTGTGCCACAGCATCGAGTACCAGAATATATGGCTGCCCAACCTGCTGGGCCATGAGACCATGAAGGAGGTGCTGGAGCAGGCGGGTGCCTGGATCCTGCTGGTCATGAAGCAGTGCCACCTGGACACCAAGAAGTTCCTGTGCTTGCTTTTCCCTCCTGTCTGCCATGATGACCTAGATGAGACCATCCAACTGTGCCACTCACTCAGTGTGCAGGTGAAAGACCGCTGCACTCTGGTGATGTCTGTCTTCGGCTTCCCTAGGCCCAACATGCTTGAGTGTGTTCGTTTCCCATAGGACAACAACCTCTGCATTCCCTTTGTTAGCAGCGACCACCTCCTGCCGGCACTGAGGAAGCACCAAAGGAATGAGACTCTCTGCCCTTAACCAGAAGGAAAAGCTACAGAAGAAAGACCATCATCCTACCTACTGTATCTAAACAAAAATACTGGCATTAGCTGCCACCAGTATTTCTCCCCCTCCCATTTTATAATCCAGCTCATCAGCTCGCGAACTTCCTAGTCAGTCATTGGCCTGATTGTCCTTTGCCTGCGAAATTCAACAACTTAAAAGAAGTTCCTCTATCATGCTCTCTCTCTTCAGGGCGGACACTGTTCACCTGCCTAATAAAATCTCTTGCATGAGTTGCCACGTCTGGAGTGGTTTTTCTGGGTGCTTTTTCACTTTTCACATCCAATCAAAATTTAAAGTTGACAACACTATGTGTTGGTGATAAGGTAGAGCAAAGGAATCCATATAAACTTTTTGTTGGTAATATAATCACTTCAAAGAACAGTCTGGTATATTTATTACATTGATGATGCTCTAAGAAATTCCATAAAGCTGGGCATGGTGGCGCTTGCTTATAAACCCAGTTACTAGGGAGGCTGAGGCAGGAAGATCCCAAGTTTGAGGCTAACCCCAGCAACTCAGGATCAACTGCTGGCATCAGAACAAAAAAAAGAAAAGAAAAAAAAATTTACAAAGTTGTGGAACCTCCACATGTGCACAGAGGAGTACATGATCAGTATGATTCATAGTGGCATTTCTGTGTGTGTGTATGCATGCTGTGTGTGTGTGTGTGTGTGTGTGTGTGTGTGTACGAAATTAGAAACATATGTCCTTCAAAAGGAAAGTGGATAAGTTGGGCAGGGTGGTACACGCCCGTAATCCCAGCAGTTCGGGAGACTGAGGCAAGAGGATCACAAGTTCAAAGTCAGTCTCAGCAAAAACAAGGCACTAAGCAACTCAGTGAGACCCTGTCTCTAAATAAAATACAAAATATGGCTGGGGATGTGGCACAGTGGTTGAGTGCCCCTGAGTTCAATCCCCGGTACCAAAAAAAACGTGGATAAATTTTGGAATAGTCACTCAGTAGAATACTATACAGCAATAACAATGAACAGTATAAAGGTATGTCTATCAACATGCATCAATCCCATAAATATACTGAGGGAAAAAAGAGTCAAATACAGAAGAGTATTTTCTTTTTTTGGTACTGGGCTTTGAAGCCAGGGGTACTTCTACCACTGAGTTACATCCCTAGCCCTTTTAATTTTGCACCCTGAAACAGAGTCTTGCTAAGTTACCAAGGCTGGCCTTGAATCTGTGATCCTCCTGCTTCAGTCTCCCAGTAGCTGGGATTATAGGTGGGTCATGGTGCCCTCACAGAAGAGTATATTCATGTAATCAATTATGTGGTTTTGGAACCTGTACAAATGTAATAAATTTTGAGAAATAAACAGATACATAGCAAAAATATAAAAAGATACATGGAATGAAAACCACAAAACACTACAGAGATTACCTGTATTATTGTTGCATTTTAAGCCTGTACTTACTGTATTATACTTCTGCTGTTGTGTTTTTGTTTGTTTGTTTGTTTGTTTTGTACCAGGGATTGAATCCACAGGGGCTGACCACTGGCACACATATCCCTAGCCTTTTTATATTTTATTTTGAGACAGGGTCTTGCATAGTTGCTTAGGTTTTTGCCAAATTGCTGAGGCTGGCTTTGCACTTGGGATCCTTCTGCCTCAGGCTCCAGAGCCTCTGGGATTAGAGGCATGCGCCACTGCGCCTACCTTAAGACGGTCTCATTGCGCTACCTAGGCTGCCCTCAAGTGATCCTCCTGCAGGAGCCTCCTTAGTAGTTGCAACTTGAGAGCATACCATTACACCTAGTCCTGTTGTGTATTTCTTAAGTACTTCATATTAAAGTTTAAAACTTAAAAGGGGTGGGGGAGGTGAGTTGCTTTAGAGACCAATCAAAATCCTCTGGATAAGAACTATGTTTAAAGTTCTTTAAATACGAATAAATATAATAAAGGTTAGAAACTGTAAAAACAAAAGTCAGTAATTTTGATAAACTACGTGTCCTAGAAGAGAGCTTATTTAAAACCATCATAAGAAAAGTTGTTTCTATTCTTTTACCTGTCTTTTATATGTCTCAAGTTGACTTCGTGCTGCATTGGCCTTTCTTAACTCTTCCTCTAGACTGACAGTGTTCTGCATATACATAGTATTCTTCTCTTCTAAGAGTTTAACCTGCCGCCTCAAATCACCAAGGTCTTCCAGCTTCTTTTTATAAGATTCCACTTGACCTTCTAGTTTAGATACTTTATCAGAAGAATGTCTAGAATAAGATGGAAATTAAAAAATTAGAAATACACCCACAGCTGTAAAGCTCTTTAGACAATGTTAAACCAAAAAAGAGTATCAGGTATTATCAGGCAACAACACATTCTAATGAAATTATGATACCAAAAGTGATTTCAGGATAATTTTTGCTCATATTTTGAAAAAAATAACCAAAATTACAGAAAAATATGTTGTTGAGAATGTTATACAATTCAAGGAGAGCAGCAGGGGGCAGCCAGCAAAATCCTATTTAGTATAAAAGTGAAGTAAGTTGTGAAGCATGAGTCATGAATGATCATAGGAAATGATCCTTTCAGTGGAAAGGATAGTGGATAGACAGTGGGAAATTGTAGGGACTGAAATAGGGACTGAAGAGAGAATGTAATCTGTGTGTACATGTGTGAGTGTGGTGCTGGAGAATGAACCCAGGTCCATGCATACTAGGCTGAGTGCTGCAATACTGAACTATAACCCCAGCTGAGAGTATCAATTTTTCTTACGTAATTTTAGTTTTGGAAGAAAGGAGAGAATAGTCTTTCTTTTTAACATTAAAGAGACCTAAATATGTGTGCGTGTGCGTGTGTGTGTGTGTTTGTAAAGAAGGGAGATTCAAGATGCAAAGAGAAATCATCATTGATATAACACAGACCCTACAAAAGCATGAAGGTTTGAGACTGACATACTGAAAAACGAATTAGTGCTGGGCAGGGTGAAGAGTACTGGTCTACACTCAACAAGCAACAGAAAAATGATGAGTAAGAACTCTGAGAAATTTAGAGGTAGTGGAGACAAAGGGCATGGAGAGTTCAACAGTTCACAGTCTCTTTTTCTGAGCAATAGGAGACAAGGTCATTTACTGAGACTAAGGCTTGAAAGAGGCATGGTGGGTGGGCAGGCAGGTGAAGAGAGTTATAAAAACAACAACTGTGAGAGAAATGGGATATTGGGCTAAGTACTGGTGGATAGTAGAATGGTGGGCCAGGAGTAATAAACTTTTTTCCCAAAATACTGTAGATGTAATAAGTGCATTTTTTGCAGTCAGACAAACTATATTACTCTGCAATTTTCTCTGTTCATTCTCAATATTCAAAGAACCAAAGCAGAAAACAAAAATGACTAGAATGATTGAACAGAGGACTGAAGATTAGGCAAGAAATAGAATGGTAGACCACTGAGGTGGCAGGTGGTGAGGTAACAATAAGAGAATAATTGAAAAGAACATGAAAATGAGTAGCAAGGAAATGAAGCCTTCCAACATGCGCCAGCATCTAAGAAAAAGGAAGACCAAGGGCCTAAAGGGCTCAGAATTAAAGAACAGCAGTAACAAGAAGAAATGTTTCAGAGCTATACAAGTGCAAATGATGGTCAGATTAATTCCTATTTAACACTCACACAGACTGAATTGCCACATAGCATTTCAAGGGATTACAAATATAAGCTCATTTAATTCCTCATATAAACCTGAGGTAGGCAAGTATATTACTTCCATTTTAAAACTGAGAAAATACAGAGGTTATATATAGGTTCAATAAGTGGCAGCTGTAGGATATGAACTCAGGTGGTATGACTCTTGAAACAAGTGCTGGTGTGCTAAGAGAACCTGGAGTTTGTTACAAAAGAGACAGAACTGATGGGTCTGAAATTCCATAGCAAAGGAAAGACTGTTTACCTAAGAACATCTATTTCATCTTTCAGAGACTGAGCTTCATCTGCCAATGTGGTTAATTCATCATTCTGTTGCCGAAGTTCAGAGATTTCCTTTTCTAACTCTTCACAGCGTATTCGATAATCATCTTTGGCTGCTTCAAGTCTGTAATCAGAACAAAATAGATCAAGAAAGCACTATTTACTGTCTCATAATTCTCTTTGGAACAGTATAAGAAGATAAAAATATAAAACATGAGAGTAAACTCTTCTGGAACACATCTCTGACTTTTGTGGCTAAAAGCTGTATTCCTAAATTGTACCTATCATGAAAGCTGATTACAGTGTTTTAGGTTTGAAAAAAGTGACAACTTGTGACCATTGCATTCCACTGTCAGAAAGCTAGACATCAAGGAATGTTTCCCCCAAATACTGGGTCTTGGGCATACTAGGCAATCGCTCTACCACTGAGTCACACTCCTACCTCTAAGGTTTTATCTTTTAATTATGAAATTAATATATATTTCTTGCTGAAATTTTGCAAAATACAGAAAAGCAAATAAAATAAATAACACATATTAATCCAGATAACTATTGTTTAACATTTTTGGAGCACATTCTTGATTCTGATTTCTGTTCATATTTTCCCCAAAAAACATCATTAATACTATTTCTACTTGTAATTAAGTAGACTTGTTTATTGAACATACATCCTTCTTTTGCTTTATAATGCTCTCTCCTGTTGCCAAGTATTTTATGCAATTAGTGACTTTTAATTTTTTTATATATTTAAAAATTAAGTACAGAAGTCTTAATTTTTATGCATTTCAACTGATTGGAAACTTCACAGTTTCTACTTTCAGTGTAAGCTTAGAAAGTTTCTTTCTTTTAACCCTAAATTTTCTGTTATTACTTTCAATGGTTTCTTTTCTAACATTAATTTTTTAATTCATTTTGCACATGATGCAATGTTCTAACTTCTGCCAAAACACCTATGCCAAGTCCATTAACAAACAATCTAAGCTTACCCTATTGATTAGAAAATGCTACCTTTATCATACCACACATTTTTACATATTTAGATCTTCATTTGTGTCACTGGTATATGTTTACTGTACCAGAAGTTAGCTAAGAAAGATGGGACAAACATGTCTGACTTTACAAGGATATTTAACAACAACCACCACCACCACCACCAAAACCCCTGAGAAATACAGTACTGATCAAATACTTGAGTTGTTAAGGCATTTCAAAATGTAATATTACGAATATGTATTCTGGAACAATAAAGCATTAAACATCATTTCCTTAATAATGAAAATATAATTTCCCTAAACTATAACTGAAAAAATTAGCCACAATTTAAAAACAAAAGGATAAAATTATATTTTACTATTCATGGATTTTGTTTTAGGAGGTCAAGATAAAGGGTTCTCAAACATTTTGGTTTTAGGAACCTTTCATATTCTTAGAATTACTAAGAACCCTAAATAATTAGTGGCTGGGGTTATAGCTCAGTAGTAGAGTAGCACTTGCCTAGCATGTGTGAGGCACTGGATTCAATTCTCAGCACCACATAAAAATAAATAAATAAAGGTATTGTTCAATCTACAACTAAAAATATTTTTTAAAAAAGAACCTTTAGGCCGGGCGCAGTGGCGCACGCCTGTAATCCAAGCGACTTGGGAGGCTGAGTCAGGAGGATCGCGAGTTCAAAGCCAGCCTCAGCAACTTAGCGAGGCCCTAAGCAACTCAGTGAGACCCTGTCTCGAAATAAAATACAATATAGGGCTGGGGATGTGGCTCAGTGGCCGAGAGTCCCTGAGTTCAATCCCTGGTTCCAAAAAAAAAAAAAAAAAAAAAAAGAACCTTTAATTATATAGGTTTTATCTTTTGCTGTTTGTCATACTGGTAATTAAGACATTTAAATCTATTTACTTAGTTCAATTGAAAATAACAATGACCACTAAGTTAATATAAACAACATATTGTTTATGAAAAAAATGACTTATGAAACAAAAAATGGAAGGTTGGCACTATTTACATAACTGAAATTTTAATATCTGGTTTAACAGAAGACAGTTGGGTTTTAATAACTATTTCTAAAATCATTTGTTGTAATATTTTTCACTAAAGTATATGAAGAAAATTCAGTCTTGCACAAATATATGTCAGAAAAGAGAGAGCCTATGAATTCTAAAGTAGTCCCCAAGAACCTTCAGGGGACTCAGACCTCAGACCACATTTTGAATTGCTGATAAAGACTACAAGGAATGGATTGTTTCAAAGGTTTCCAAAAGGACTAAGGAAAGCTTTTTATTTTCTTCCATTAGCCAAAATAAGAAGAAAAAAAATCCAGAAACATCTCATTTAGAAATACATAAGGACAGTAGATATGTTACTAAATTAGGATACTTGGAAAGTAAAAATCAGATTAATGTTTAAGCCAGGTGGGGCTGCACATGCCCATAATCCCAGTGGCTCAAGAGGCTGAGGCAAGTTCAAGGTCAGCCTCAGCAATTTAATGAGGCCCTAAGTAACTCAGCAAGCCCCTGTCTCAAAACAAAAAAATATAAAAAGGGTTGGGGATGTCGCTCAGTGGTTAAGCAGCCCTGGGTTCAATCCTTGGTACCAAAAAGAAAAGAAAAGAAAAAAAATAATAATGTTTTTAATTTTTCTGTTTTAGCAATGGAAATCTATAGACAGGTAAGAAATAGGTCATAATATATTTTTAGTTTATACTACGGTTTACCATAACAAAATGCTTTCATCATGCTGCTAAGTCCTTCAATTTTGTGGTTCTATTTCATCTTAAAGGATATTAAATTTTCCCTTTTTCTTTTTTCTCTTTCACTACTCAAGTGCCAAGGGCCTATCTTCTTCCCTTTTGGCCTTTTATTCCTCCAGAAGATGTGTTTGAAAGATGGTTCCTTTAAACTGTACCTATTCTTTTAAATCAGCTTACCTTTTAAATAAGTCCATCTCTTAAATCATGCACTTTGTATTATCTCTTTAAACTGTGTGCCTATATGTACCGTGTCTCTTTAAAGTTTCCTTCTGTATCTTTTTAGGGCCTCTGGCTCTTTAAGAAGATGCATTTACTTTGAAATTCCTATCCTGCAGGCTGTGGTTTACTCTGTCCAGTTATCTGTTGTTTGGTTGCTTTTAAAAGTAATTTTAGTCACTTTAAACTTAAATTTAAATTTAAATTTTGGATGAATTTAATCTTTCTGATGATTGCTCCAACTCACCTTGCCTATTTTTTTCTTTTCTTTTTTGAGAAGGGGGTCTCATTATGTTGCCTGTGCTGGTCTCAAATTCCTGGGTTCAAGTGATTATCCTGCCTAAGCCTCTCCAGTAGCTGGGACTACAGAAGCATGCTGTCTCACCTGGCTCCCAACTCACCTTTATGCCCCTTCACGAGCATTCTTCCTGTCTTCCTCTGATTTGTTTATGGTCTACCCTTTGCTTACTACAACATTATAGGGTATGTGGAGGTGTGGGACAGATGTGTGGGATGCAGGGCTGGAGTTTGGTTTCTTTCTTACTGTTATTTTGCAGGTGGAGCATTCTGTCATGAAGAAATAATAAGGTGGAGCTTTAATACAATTCTTCCTAGATGTGAAGTTACATTCATAACTTGTATGGGAAGATCTGGGGAAGTTGTTTATTACACAGGCACCTTGATCTGGGTCTGCAGTTAACCAGAAGTCCTACTACTATATTCCTAATCTTTAAGTGACAGTTACAAAATATTTTAAAATTAGATTTTAGTGCGTGGTCTTTTACCTGAATGTTTCTTCTTGTAGCTGTTCTAATTGAGTTTGGAGTTGCAAATGCCTTCTTCCTGCTGGACTGTTGGGATCTTCTATAGAATCAGATTGATTGAGTCTTTCCATTAATATCTGATTTTCTGCTAACAAACTACTTTTCTCCTCCTGCAATGCTGCAACCTGTTGAAATACGGAAGACAGCAATTATTTCCTACAATTACACTGCATCAGCTCAATCTCCTGTAAATTACTATTATGAATCAAACTATTTTAAAGAAGTGCAGTTAATTTCCACTTAAAACATTTGCATTATTTTGGAATACTGTTCATGCAGAACAGTATGTACAAGTAGACAAGAATTAATTATTTCATTTTATTTATTTATTTACTTATTTTGAGATGGGGATCTGACTACACTACCCAGGCACCTTAACCTCTGGGCTCAAGCAATACTCCTGCCTCTGCCTTCCAAGAA
This sequence comes from Glaucomys volans, assembly GCA_020662805.1. Classification (NCBI taxonomy): domain Eukaryota; kingdom Metazoa; phylum Chordata; class Mammalia; order Rodentia; family Sciuridae; genus Glaucomys; species Glaucomys volans. Next base: position 189,827 of record JAJEJO010048576.1, on the reverse strand, counting down.
GCTTGGCCTACAGCCATGCACCACATCTGGCTTTATTTTGTATTTGAAAAGACATTTCGCCAAAGATAAACACACAGAAAGATAATCACCATAAGTCACCAAGAAAATGAAAAATCACACTAACATATTATCACTAAATTGGCTAAAATTACAAAGACTGTACCAAGTATTGGTGAAGGTGAGAATAAATAGAATCACTGATGAGACTATAAATTATTTCAAACACTTTGGAAAACAGCTCAGCTGTCCCTTAAAAAACTAAACATGCATGTGACTTATCTAGCCATTGCACTCCTAGATATTTACTCAAGAGAAATAAAAGCATATGCCCACACAATGACTTAAAAGGGTTTTTGCTAGCTTCACTTGGAATAGAGAAATACTGGAAATAACCCAAAAATTTATCAACAAGTAAACTGATAAATTATATTATATTCACTACACAGATAAAACTATTTGACAATAAAAATGAATTAACCATTGATACTGATAACATGAAATGCTGAAAACAAACAAAACCAGACCAAAAGAGAATGTACAATGTGTGACTCCTTTTAATACAATTCTAGAAGACAGTAGTTAATCTATAGTTTCAGAATGCAGACCTGGGAACTGAAGGGGGTTTATAGTCATAGAAAGCTGGGAATAGTGGTATACATCTATAATCCCAGCAACTTGGAATCTGAAAGCAGAAGGATCTCAAGATCGAGGTCAGCCTCAGCAACTTAGGAAGGCCCTAAGCAAATCAGACCGTATCTCAAAAAATTATAAAAAGGACTGGGAATGTAATTCAGTGGAAAAGTGCCAGTGGGTTCAACCCCCAGTAAAAAACAGAGGTTGCTTGCAGTTTTTTTCCCCTTTCTTCCCTTCTTTTTTAAAAAAAACTATTTGTGTGTGGTGCTAGAGATTAAACCCAGGGTCTTACACATGACAGGTCCTCTACCACTGAGCTGTATCCCCAATCCTGTTGCAGTCCCGTATTTTCTTTCTTATTTTTTTTTTTTTGTATTTTGACAGTTTGTTTATTTATTTATCCATTTTCTCTTTAACTTGTTCTAGTTCATCAGGATCATTAATGACCTCCAAGTCACTAAGTCAACATTTGATATAACTGGTTATCCTTCTTGAAGCATTTACATGACTTGGCTTCACTCTTTTAGATCCTCATTCTGCTTATTTGATTCTTCTCCATTTCCCTGAGTAATAGAGTCCCTTGAGCTTATCTTTTCCAAATACAGTGATGACTTTCAGTTTTATGGCTATAAACTCCATCTATTTTCTGACAACTCATATATTTCTATTTCTAGTCTATAACCCTGAATTGGAATCATTTCTACTTGTGTCTACTAGGAATCTCCAATTAAGATTTTCCAAATAGAACTTTAAAAAAATCTTTTTTTTTTTTACATTAACACATAATAATTATATATATTAATGGGTTGCAGTGTGATGTTTTGATATATGAATGCATAATGAATAAACTAGGGTATTTAGCATATGTACCATCTCAAATATTTATCAATTTTCTATACTGGAAACATTCAAAATTCTTTCTTCTAGCTATTTTGAAAGATACAATGAATTATTGTTGACTATAGTCACTCTATTGTGCTATAGAACACTAGAACTTAAACCACCTATATAATTGTTTATTTTGTATCATTAACCAACCTTTCTCTATCTTCTCCTCCATTCCCAACCTCTGGGATCAACTATTTTAGCTTTCACATGCAAACATGTGGTATTTGTCTTTCTGTATTTGGCTCATTTTGCTTAATATAATGATTTCCAGTTCCATTCATGTTGCCATAAATGACAGGATTTCATCTTTTTTATGACTGACTAGTATTCCATTGTGTATGTGTACTGCATTTTCTTTATTCATCTGTTGATGGACACTTACACAGTTTCCATTTCTTGGCTATTCATAACTAGTGCAGCTCATTTCATTTCCTTTGAACACACACCCAGGAATGGGATTGCTGGATCATGTGGTAGTGCTACTTTTTATCTTTTGTCTTTTTGTTTTGTTGGTACCTGGGGATTAAACCCAGGCACAACTAATCACTGAGCCACAACACCAGGCTTTTTTTTATTTTGAGATAGAGTCTCAATAACTTGCTCTGGGCCTGGTTAATTTGCTGAGGTTGATTTTGAACTTGCGATCCTTCTGCCGAAGCCTCCTGAGTTGCTGTGATTCCAGGCATGTGCCACCACACCTGGCTATCTTTTATCTTTTTGATTACAGCCATTCTTACTGGAGTAAGGTAATATTTCACTGCGATCTTGATTTGCATTTACCTGATAATTAGTGACGTTGAGTATTTTTGTATAAACTTGTTGACTATATTTTTTTGAGAAATATCTATTTAGATCATTTGCCTATTTTGTAATCAGATTAATATTATTATTATTATTACTACTACTACTACTATTAATATTGCTGTTGAGTTGAGTTCCTTACGTAACCTATTAAAGCTGTCTTGGATGAATAGTTTGCAAATATTTTCTCCCAATCCATAGTTGTCTTTTCACTCTGCTGGTTGTTTTCTTCACTGCTCAGAAGCTTTCCGGTTTGATATAGTCCTGTTTGTCTATTTTTTTGTTGCTGGTGCTTTTGAAGTCTTATTCAAAATAATCTTTGCCCAAATGGAACTTGAATGTGTGCATGTATGTCTGTGGTACTGGGGATCAAACCCAGCACCGTATTCCCTGCTAGGCAAGTGTTCTATTACTGAGCTACATCCCTAACTCTTTTTTAAAAATTTTATTTTGAGACAGGGTCTAAGTTGCCCAGGCTGTCCTCAAACTTAAAATTCTCCTTCAGCCTCCTGTGTAGCTGGGATTACAGGTATGTGACACCATGCCTGGCTCCTAAATGGAACTCTTGATTACTACCCACTACCACCTAGTTTGGCAGTGGTCTTTCCCATTTTACTAAATGGTAACTCCTTCCTTCCAATTGCTCAGTCATCATCCTTAACACATGTCTCTCTCACACTCAAATCCAATTTGTTAGCAAATTTAACATTTGTTCTACCTCAAAATCTATCGTGGTTACCTTTCAACATCTCTAACATATAGAACAAAGCTAATATAACTTTTTGCCTCATTGCAGTGGCCTCTTAGTTGGCCTCTGAGCCAACTAAGAGTAAAACACAACTCAGATTCCCTGACTACTTTGCTAAAAATCCTTCATTGGCTACCCATGCCACTTTATAAAGACACATATTAAGGCCTCTCCAGACTGACTTCCTTTTTCTATTTTCTCTCATTATCCCTTCTTATGCTACCATCTTCATCTTACTGTCTCTTTAATACACCAGTTCACTCCTACCTCACGTCCTTTGAACTTTCCATGGCCCTTAGCTTGTATTCTCTTCCCCTGGAAATATGATAGCCTTGCTCCCCTGATCTCTTTGGGATTTTACTAACTCATTACCCTCTTAAGGTGTGTTGAACCCAATTAATAATTAAATTTTCCCAATTCTGTAGTCCTTATTTTACATTCCCTGCCTTAATTTTCTCTAGAATGCTTATCATCACATAACTTACTGTCTTAGAATAGAAGCACCTTGAGGAGGGGTGTTTTATCTGTTTCTGCTCCCCCATCTTTATTTTATCTAAAGCAACTAGAACAGTAAAGACATGTAGTGGGTGCTCAATAAATGTTGTTGGTTAAATGAAGGAATATGAAATGTCAGTTCTATAATTTGTTGAATTTTCAAAATCACATTAGTCTTTCTAGGCTCTACTCCAAATCTCTGATCTATTTCATTCATTTCTACTCTTTCTATTTTTGTACTTAAAATAAATATTGAAAGCTGTATATTTTAAAACTCATTTTTTTGCTACTACATTCCAACTTTAACTGCACAGTGGCCAGAGACTGACCATAATATATATCACAGATTTAGTATTAGAATTATCAGACCAACTATGGGGCTGGGGATATAGCTCAGGGCCTTACCCAGCATGTGTGAGGCCCTCAGTTTGATCCAATACTGCAAGAGCAAATAAATAAACTACAATAAGCTAATGTTGTTAAAACATTTTAATTCAGTGGCCATGGCAGAAATCCTTACATATGCACAGAAAAAAAGGAGACAAATTAAAAAAAAACTTAAACGTGATTTATTTAAGAAAAAAATGTGACAAAGGGGCTTATAACGAAACTCACATAGTTTCCTACTAAATTTTCTATTCCCCAGAGACTAATTTTCACTATTCCTAAGTTTCTGTTTTGGGTTGTTGCTTATATCTCTAAATAATATGATGTATAACATTATTTCTTGATCTAATTTAGATACCATTTATGCTAGATCACAGCAACTTGTGGAGTAGGTAACATAATTCAAGGACTTTAACCCTTTTACATTTCCGGTTAGAATCCCACAGCAGTCTTCTGACATCTGGTCTTTCTGGGGTTCTGCTATAGCAGCTCCCCCTTACCCCTCTTGGCCACTGCATTCTCTGCTCCTTTTATCCATGCAGCATTTTTTCAACTGCCTTTTGGCTTTCAGATGTTGATGAAGAATGTGTTTTGGAGCTGGCTGTTAAACCATCAGAAACTTGAAATCAGCCATTGGAAGTGTTCATACTATGGAAATCGGCCAACGCTACACATCCAGGCTTTAAAAATCTCCCCAACCCTCCTGAAAGTCGATTTATTAGCACACCATGAAGGCTCATGAGTACTGATATCACTACTCTTTCCTCCTCATGGGTTTGCACCATTTTAATTCACTTGGAAATACTATAAATTTAAAATGGTTGCAAAAAACAAAATGAACACCTCTGTTGAGTCTATTATCCTTAACCAGAAACATATTTTTAAAAAATATTTTTATAGTTATCAATGGATCTTTTAATTAACTAATTAATTAATATGCAGTGCTGAGGATTGAACCCAGGGCCTCACACATGCCAGGCAAGTGCTCTACCACTGAGCCATATCTCTAGCCCCCCAAAACACATTTTTTTTTTCATTTAACTACAGGTGTATTATAGTCAAACTACTACATAGCAACACAGAACATTCAACAGACTGCCTACCTGCATATCTAATTCATGGCATCTTTGAGCAATTTCTTCTTTTGCTGACAAAGCTTCATTTAATTCCTCTGTAGTTTTCTTCAACTGGTTACAAAGAAAGACATGATAATTATTTCAATATAAGATGGAGACAATAATTATTTTATGCAACATAGAATTAAAACATTCTTTTCTTTTATTTCTTCAGGAAAAGTACAGGGGGAAATAAAAAACCATCGTGTAAGACTCCAAAGAAGGCCCTTCTAGCTTTGAATTTCTTTTAGTCCTAAGTTTTATCTTTTCTATTCTCTGAATTTGGCTCTTTCTTCATCTCAGGTTTTCTTGTACATCTTCTCCTTTCTGGACTATTTGGATCTTGGTAATGTTGACTATTTTAAGAACTGAGAAGTTTTACCTTAGTAAAACATCTCATGAGGAATGGGGTTTCAACTGTTAAAAATAGCGAATTTCAACACAAGTTTTTCGATAATATTAAAAACCTTTATGCTAATTTGTACTGCACCCTTTTTTTTTTAAAAAAAAAAGATTTTTATTATTCTATTTCTCAAACATTTCCAAGTTGTGTCCCATTACTATTACAAACTATAAGTTAGCATTCTGTTTATGCATTAGAAGAAATTCTCTGGAACAGCCCGAGCATACATCATACAAATAAATGCATGCCATTTTCCATCTATTGTGTTAAATGTGACACAGAGCTATCACTAATGGGAAAAGAAAAAATTATGACTGAAGAATAGGAATTACAATAAGTTAAGGAAAATAATTTCAAGTGGGTTATGCAATACTACTATCAAATTACAAACAGGGTCAATTCACAAAACATTTTAAGATCTTAAATTTTAGGTAAAATACAAAAAAATTATACAAATATAGTCCATACACAATTTCAACTAAAACAGTCTTCTCATTAATATCTAAAGTTTACCCTTTTTCATTTTGCATGAATACAAAAAAGGTAAAAATTACATACCTGGCGATCGAGGTCAACATAGGCATCATTCCCAGAAGAGACAGGAGACTCTTTACTCATTAGCTGAAATTAAAATTTAAATGACTATAAATGTGAGGCAAAAAAGACACTCTACATAATATACTCACACAATAAATAAATACCTAGCCACTACTGAAATATAAAAATTAAAATGAAAACACAAAAGTAAATGGAACATTTTCCTGTAAATAATACTACAGAGTTGGGAATTTTTCTTTACTCCAGGATAATGGCTATATTTAATATTAGAGGTCTGAATTTGGGTGCTCATTTTCACTAGACGCCTCAGCCACAAAAATCAAGTATAACATTTCTTATCACTAAAAAGACAGTTAAGTTTAAAATGTAGTTAGAAATTTTAAAACAGTGACTTTTCAGTAAAATAGTACTATTAAGCACCTATTTATTTCTAAAGAATAAATGAGAACAAAGTCAATATAGCACCCACATGCACACACCCATGTCCCCATGAATCTTTGCTTCTCTCAGCCTTGCATGGCAAAGAGAGAAGATTCAAAGCATGTCTGAGAGGCTGGGACAGAAAGGGATAAAATTCTGATCGTGACAAATGTAAGGGGCAGACTCAGATGGCCCCAGTCTTCTATGGTCTCTTTCTCATGTTCTAAAGGACAAAGGGGGAAGGGATAATAAGAAATGTGGGGATGTTATATCAAGAGATCTTGTGATCTCATCCTTCACTCTGCTCTCTAGAGAACTAAAATGTTATGTTCAGTATCATCAGTACCACTCAACATGGGATCCCCAGACCAACAGTATTAACACTACCTAGTTTCTTGTCAGAAATATGAATTCTTAGCCAGGCGCAGTAGGGCACGCCTGTAATCCCAGCACTTGGGAGGCTGAGGCAGGAGGATCACGAGTTCAAAGCCAGCCTCAGCAAAAGCAAGGTGCTAAGCAACTCAGTGAGACCCTGTCTCTAAATAAAATACAAAAAAGGGCTGGGGATGTGGCTCAGTGGTGGAGTGCCCCTGGGTTCAATCTCTGGTACCCCCCCCCAAAAAAAGAAAAGAAATATGAATTCTTGGAACCCACTCAGGTTCACTGAGTCAGAACATCTGGGGTTAGGCTGAGGACTGTTCCAGGTGATCTGAAGTACACTGGAGCTTGAGAATCACTGTTCCAACTCACTAATGAGAAGAGAGGAAGTTCCTCAACACAGTTTGGGGTGGGGTCCTCAAGAAAAGTGGAAAAAAAAAAAAAAAGAAGCTTCAATTTTTATGTTTTGAGAATACTAATAGTCAAATTGTTAAAGACTTTTCTTCCAATTGAAAAAAATGGCACTCATTGTAGAGAAGAAAAAAACATGATAAAAAAATTCTACCATCTAGAATCACTTTTATAATTTTTAAGAATAAGCTGTATGTGACAACCATGGGTCTAGCAGAATTCAAGAAAGAAACAAATCAGTAAATACAGTTCGGTGTGATAAAGGCTGTGGCAGTATATCAGGGAATAATCTAATTCAGAGGTGGGTAGGAGGAGGGAGCAGAAAATATTTTCCTCCAGTTTTTCTCCTTCTTGCCCCATGTTATAGTTTAGTCCTTATAACACCTCTCATCATACCTCTCAATTATAACCCCTCTCGATAAAAAGCTAAGCATCCCACTCAGAACATGGTCAGTCTTTCATTCAGTTGTTCTGGTGTACCTATTTCTCAGCTTCACTGAGCGCCCAGGCCCTATCCCTCTTCTCACCTTCTCCTTGTTTTCAGTCACAGCCCATCATTATTGTACTCACTCTCTTTGTTTAGAAACCATAGAGAATGCTATTGGTTTTGCCTGCCTGAAGTTTACTTCTCTTTCTTCTTACTAATAATGTCATCTTATTTTGGGGATTCTCCCTTTCCCCACTTTAGAATCCATGGTTTGTCTTTTATCAATTATCTTCTCTAGTCTACCTTGATTTCATGGCTTACTGCTTCAATGACTTTCATCAATATTCTCAACATTCTTCTTACCTCATTACTTCTTACCAGGAAAACCTCAATCTAAGATCCATTCAACTAAAGATCAATCCAACCACCTATACTCTAACAAGTAAGTACTGAGGAAGTAAAAACCCTGAAAAAGTCCACCAAACTGGTGTTACTACTGATAGTTTCCAATCTCCACTGGGTTTTAAAACCACTAGAAAAGTACAGTTATGCTTTCCTAGTCAGCAGTCTATTAAATTCTTCCTAAAGATTATTCCAATCCTGTCCTAATTCTCAAAATTCACCAAATTCCCCAAACTCTTCATTAGAAAATTCTGCTTCCAGATAAGCACTTATCCAATTTCCTATACCATAACTTACAAAATCAGCACCACCCGTGCTGATCCTACCTTCTTCATTTCTGTTACAAAATACCGGATACTCTTCTCATCCAAGTCTTATCCTGCCACTTGTGCTCTCAATTCCATCCCTTCCAGTTTCTTAGAGACCCTGTTCCATTTATCAGTCCTCTTCTTTATCATCTCAACTTCTATCTTTCTCTCTCTTGGGGCTTATTAGCATTTAAACAGCTAAAAGACTATCATGTAGTTGAATAGACATTTCTCCCAAAAGATACTACAGAAACAACCAACAAACACATGAAAAATTACTCAATATAATTAGTCATTATGGAAATAAAAAGCAAAACAATAAGATACTATTCATGCACATTATGATGGCTATTATTAAAAAGACGGACAATAACAAACGCTGACCAACATGTAACAAAATCAGAACCCTTCTGCATTGCTGGTGGAAATGCAAAATGATACAGTTGTTGTAGAAAACACTTTCGCAGTTCCTCATAGAATTAAACATAAAATTATCATATGATCCAGCAATTCCATTTCTGGATACAGATATTCCTCAACTTCCACTCAGGTTATGTCCCAATAAACCACATTTTCTTACATCAAAAATTCATTTAATTTCTTAACCCACTGAACATCTGAACTTAGCAACAGAGTAAAGAGTATCCACTCTTTGCCCTTGTAATCTTGTGGCTGACTGGGAGCAGATTGCTACTGCTGCCCAGCATCACAAGAGGATATAACATCATATCTCTACCCCAGGAAAAGATGAAAACATAATATCTGAACGACGGTTTCTATGTGCCATCTTAAACTCAACAAACCCTAATGACCCACTTAAACCATCTGTATACATCCGAAAGATTTGAAAATGTATTGAAACTAAACTTTGCAATCATGTCCACAACAGCCACGCAGGAGGGATAACTTAAATGTCCATCAACCAATGAGTGGATAAACAAAATGTGGTACTATCCAAACAATGGAACAATATTCAGTATAAAAAGGAAAGGATGTACACTGGAACAAACCTTGGAAACACATTAAATAAAAGAAAAAAAATATACAAATAGTCACAAGTGATATGATTCCATTTACAGAAAATATCCAGAATAGGCATGTTTATAGAGACAACAGAGTACTGGCTGCCAGGCTGGAGGAAGTCTCTGCTTAATGAAGAGACTGCTTCATGGGTACTAGGTTTCCTTTTGAAGTGATGAAAACGTTCTGAACAAAATAGTGGTGATATTTGTACAACACTGTGAATGTGCTAAATGTTACAGTGGGAAATTACATGTTATGGGTATTTTACTATAGTTTAAAACAAACAAACAAACAAAAAACAGCACCTGAATAGAAAGCATAAAAACAATGTGCCCAAAGGGAAAAAGTCTTCTGAGGTTCAATTGGTCAATATGTCTACTGATTTCTATTCACTTCTAACACTGACTACCATAAGTTAGTGTAGGTTTCCATCTGTTTCACTGGATAAGCACTAAGGTCTTTTAATTGGTCTCCCTTTTTCCAGCTTTGTTTTCCCCCAATCCATCCTTATTGCACAGATTTTCTCAAATACTGGCCTCACTGTATTTTCTCCTTAGAATCTATTCATTCATTTCCAAAATTATACCTCTTAACAAAACTGCACAGTGTCCTAAACATTTTGCATGTCTTGTTTCACTTCTGAGCACTTTCTCTCTCACAGAGTTTGTTACAGGCATTGTTCTTTCAATGGCTCCAACCCATGTCAGGTAGGTCTTGTTTTTTTTGCACTCTGGACTTTAGAAAAAAAATGTTTGTACCTCCTTATCTCATTCTTATCCTTCAGTGCTCAGCCTCACTTCCTCTCAGAAGCCTTACCTAATGTCCGGACACTGAGTTAGATAATCCCAACAAGGGTTCCTGTGTTTTTTTCCCCATCATGGCACTTTTCTTACTGTATTTGAACTCTGTTTTCCTTCGACAGGCAAGAGACATGTCTATCCCTTTCACAGTTATATTCCTTGTATCTTAATGGAGTGCCTGGTTCATACTGTATACTCAGTAAGATTTGCTAAATGAATAAAATGAATATGCATATAATAAACATGTAACTTATTTTTAAAATTTAATTGTAATCCCATTGTATGTATGATTTTATATGTTCTTTCATTCTACATTTTAAATTTTTTCCCAGTCATAAGATATCCTTTTAAACACATTTTAATCTGGCAAATAATTTTCCTTTGGATGAAGGTACCACAATTTAAATACTAGCGTATTGAATACATACTGCTCTCACATTTCTATTAATATAAAGTAGTTTGATAAATGTGTTCAATCCTTGTCTGCATTTTAAAATAATTTCTTGGGATAGATTCATAGAATGAAAATCACATGGTCACAGATTTTAACTTTAAAAGAATTCCTTGTTATAGATACAATATCTGTTATTACGGAAAAAGTAAACAATATAGAAAAGAGTAAAGAATACGCAACCATGAGGAGAGAAGTTAATATTTGAGTAAGTTTGTTTTCTCTCATCCTATTTTTTAACAAATGGAATCATACCCTTCCATGTGCTTTATATTCTAACTTTTTTGTTTGTTTAAATGCTCCTAGAGACTGAACCCAGGGACACTTTACCCCTGGGCTACATCCCCAGCCCTTTTAATTTTTTAAAACAGGATCTCACTAATTTTCCAAGGCTGGTCTCAAACTTGTAATACTTCTGCTGCAGATTCCCAAGTTGCTGGAGTTATTTGGGTGCACCACCATGCCCAGCTTATAGTCTACCTTTTTTAACCTGAACTATGATACCCATTTATGTCATATTTTAAAAAATGTGCCTTAATGCCTACATAATGTGCCAAAATACCATAATTTATCAATTACCCTATTGTTGGATAGTTATTTTTGATGTGTTAGTACTAGGAAATAATACCGTAATAACTATTTGAGGAGATACAACACAACTATTATAAGCCTGGGCCCTAAATTCAGACTGTTGAGATATGAGTTCTAACTCTGTCACTATTTCCTGTGTGAACCTGAGCTGGCTACTTCAACTCTTATGCTTCAGTTTTCTTTTTTAAAACGGGGACAAATAACATATCTCACAAGATTTGTAGATTATTTTTCCATTTTTTGTGATAAAATATATGTTAACACAAAACTTGCCATCCTATCCACTTTTAAGTACAAATTCAATTATAGTGAATTTTATTCTTATAAACTTTTGGGGGGGCAGTACTGGGGACTGAACCCAGGGCCTCGTGTATTCTAGATAAGTGTTCTACCACTGAGTTACACACAAGCCCAATTGTAATGAATTTTAAGTACGTTAACAGATGCAAATTTATATAGTAAGCACCAGTATTATCCCATAATAGGTGCTGGAAAATGATTATTACTATTATTTTTACATGTCTTTACGGATCACATTTCTTTAGGATGAATTCTTAAACATGGAATTATAGGATTGAGTATAGTAAGACAGAATTGTTAGTGGCCCCCTTTTCTTTTTCCTACTTTTTCTCAGCAACAGAATTCACACACGTTGACTAGGGTCTATTAGCATCCAGAATAAAGGCCAGATTCCCCAGTCTCCCTGTTTTGGCCCTGTGAGTGACAGCTGGTTACTGATGGGGTAAATTCCTGCAGGTTTATGTCAAGAAAATACAAAACCCTCCTTTGGTCCTTCCTACTGGTTGGAAATGTGAGAGATGAAGCTTGAAAAGCCACAGTTGAACCACTAGGTGGGTATCATGTATTATGGATGGCATAGACCTTATTACGTCTAACATATTAGAAGAATGCTGGGTCACTGATGATTGTAGAGTCTCCATAATAATCCACGACCACTTGAGAGAAATGATATCTTGCTTGGGTAATCATCATTTTGGTATTATAACATTCATGACCAAACCTAATCTTACATGACATAAAAAGGTATATCAATAACTTTTTTTTTAAAGATTTGCCAGTTTATACTCCTAACATCAATTCTGAATGTCAAACTAATCAACTTTTTATTATTTATCTTTTTTTTTTTTTTTTGTGGTGCTGGGGATTGAACCCAGGGCCTTGTGCTTGCAAGGCAGGCACTCTATCAACTGACCTATATCCCCAACCCCATTATTTATCTTTTGAGATGGGGTTTTGTTATGATGCTCAGGCTGGTCTCCAATTCCTGGGCTAAGGTCATCATCCTGCCCCAGCTTCCAAAGGAGCTGGGACTACACCAGCTGCTCACACGATTGCAGCTGGGTTGATAAACATTTTTAAAGGCTTTGCTTTTTTTTTTTTTAAGTATTTTTATGAGTTGATGGACCTTTATTTTATTTATTTATTTACATGCAGTGCTGACAATCGAACCCCGTGCCTCACACATGCTCAGCAATCACTCTACCACTGAACCACAATCCCAGCCCCAAGCCTTTGCTTTTTTGAAAGGTCCTATTATTTTATTTATTTATTTATTTATTTATTTATTTATTTATTTATTTATTTTTGCGGGGCTGGGAATTGAACCCAGGGCCTTGTGCTTGCAAATCAAGCAGTCTACCAACTAAGCTATATCCCCAGTCCTGAAAGGTCCTATGTAATAAAGAATTTGACTAGTCTTTGCCCCTACTTTCTGGGAAATGGTACCTAAACTGCTGGGATTTCTTACTGTAGGAGTCTTTATATTTATGATAGTCTAAGAGGATGATTAAAGATGGGGGCTGGACATCCTGAAGATCCACCACGTGATTAGAAAGGTTGGGATTTTAAGGTACTTGATATCAGCCTGACCTTTAGAGAGATGGGGACTGAAAACTGATTTCGGCCCCATGCTCAGTTATTCAATCAATAATACTATATAATGAGATTCCAATGAAGACTGGACACAAAAGCTCAGGTATACTTCCCTGGTTAACAATAATCTGCATATTGTCATGTAGTGATGTGCCAGAAGAGTGACATGTCCTGAATCCTTGGAGAAGGGACAACTGAAACTTTGCATTTGGGACTCTCCTGCATCTCATCCTATGTACTTTTAGGCTTAACAGAAACTTAAAAATTCAGAAATTAATTTGATTTTATTTGTATTCATTTGTCATATACTATCATTCCTGAGTTCTGAGTTATTCCAGTGAATTACAAAATTTAAGATAGTAGTAACGCCTGAATTTGAACCCAGATGGTCAGATATGAGGCCTGGGGATCCCTGAATGTGGGGCTGTTCTCTGAAGTGAGGGCGGTGTTGTGGACAGTTATGTCCTTCACCTGTGAAGTGCGGCCCAACTCTGAGTTGTTAGTATCAGATGCCATTGGGAAAAGATTAAAAAGAAGAAAAAAAAAATCTAAATTTGCATTTGGCATTTTTTCATGCTTGCCGTTTGTATTTTTTCTGTTACTTGCATACTCATGTCCTATATACAGTTTCCTATTTCCTTTCAGAGCTTTTTTCATTGCTTTCATGGCAAAAACATCCTCACATCCTGAGATTAACTAGGTGTAAGTCCAGTTAATTTCTTTATACTTTTTATATTTTTCAGTTAAAATAAATATTCAAATAGAAATTGCTTTGAGTATAGTTGGGGTTGAGGACCGACCCAGTTTTTGCCAAACAGGAAAACCAACAATTATGAGGTAGACTGCTGGTTTAACATAGACTAGATTTATTATTACCTTTAGGAATTAGTCTACTATTCCTAGTTCATTAAGGGCACTTTTTGAAAAATTTATTTATTTTCTTATTTTTTACAGACTTCATTTTGATTCATTGTACACAAATGGGGTACAACTTCATACCATTCATGTAATCACACAAGTACATAGGGTAATGATGTCTGTCTCATTCCACCATTTTTCATACCCCTGCCTCCTCCCCCTCTCATTTCCCTCCATGTAATCTAAAGCTGCATATATATTTGCAAAATAAATGGTTAAGATCTAAATAGAAATAAGAGTTTTATATAAGTATAATTTTTAAAATGAAATGAAACAGGACTGGCCAGGCATGATGTTGCACACCTGTAATCCCAGAAGTTTAGTAGGCTGAGGCAGGAGGATCACAAGTTCACAGCTAGCCTCAGCAACTCAGTGAGACCCTAAGCAACTCAGAAAGACCCTGTCTGTAACTAAAATATTTTTTAAAGGGCTGGGGATGTGCTTCAATGATTGTTTGCTCTTGGGTTCAATCCCTGGTAAAGAAAGAAAGAAAGAAAGAAAGAAAGAAAGAAAGAAAGAAAGAAATAGGCTCTACCAAGAAAAAAGATCTTGGTCTAGGGGTAAAGCTCTGTGGCAGAATCATGCTTAGGGTATATAAGATTCTGAGTTCAAACCCCAGCACTGCCAAAAAAAAAAAAGTTCTCTAAAAATGAGAAGAAATCACTTTTTAAATCTTTACTTCTGGCCATTTGCCCACCTCTTGTCTGCCCATCGCCTGCTTTTCACCTACCCCTCGTCCACCACTCTGTCCACTGATAGCTGCCTGTGGACCGCCCAAAGCCAGCCAGTGGATCACCTGCTGCCCTACTGTTGGCTGGAAGCCCACTGTCACAGTGTACGAAGGATAGGTACTGAGAGCTTTCAGTGACACTCTAAGACTGCAGTGTAGGATCTGTACTGCCTTATATCCACACTGCTTGATGAGAAGACACACAAACAACACGAAAAACAACAGTACAAAGCACTGCAAACAAACCAAGATGTTCCAACAATAGAATCCATAGACAACACAGAAGAAGAAATATCAGAGGAGTTTAGAAAATACATAGTTAGATTGGTCTTTGAAATAAAGATGATATTGGAAAGAAAATACAGGAAGCGAAAGATCAGTTCAATAAAGAGGCAAAGATTATAAAAAAGAATCAAGCAGAAATATTTGAAATGAAGGAAATAAACCAAATTAAAAATTCAATGAAAAGCATCACCAACAGACTTGACCAGTTAGAAGACAGAAACTTAGTAAATGAAGATAAAATATATATTCTTGAAAATAAAGTTGATCGCACAGAGAAGATGGTAAGAAACCATGAACAGAATTTCCAAGAAATACAGAATAACATGAAAAGACCAAATTTAAGATTTATCAGAATAGATGAAGGTGTGGAGAGAAAAATCAAAGATATGCACAATCTTTTCAATGACGTAATATCAGAAAACTTCCCAAATTTAAAGAATGAGATGGAAAATCAACCATAAGAGAGTTACAGGACCCCTATGTCCAAATTTACAACAGACACACACCAAGACACATTTTAATGAGAATGACTAATATACAGAATAAAGGTAGAAATTTTTTTTTATTTTTACAGACTGCATTTTGAGTCACTGTATACAAATGGGGTACATCTTTTCATTTCTACAGTGTGCACAATGTAGACTTATACCATTTGTGTAATCATACATGTACACAGGGGAATGATGGTTGTCTCATTATATAAGGGGGTTGGGGGATGGGGGTGAAAGAAGAATGAAGGAACTTTAGATTATGTAGAGGGAAAAGATAGAATTTTAAAGGCTGCAAGAGAAAAAAATCAAATTACATATAGGGGGAAACCAATTCAGATCTCAGCTGATTTCTCATCCCATACCCTCAACGCCAGGAGATCCTGGAATAACATATATCAAGCTCTGAAAGAAAATGCCAACTGAGAATTTTATATACAGCAGAATTAAGCTTCAGAGTTGAAGATGAAATAAAAACCTTCCATGATAAACCAAAGTTAAGGAGTTCACAACTAGAAAGCCTGCACTACAGAACATTCTCAGCAAAATATTACATGAGGAGAAAATGAAAAAACAAAAAACAATGAAAACCAGCAAAGAGAGGAACTACACTAAAGGAAAAGTTAATCAAGGGAGAAACTAAGTCAAGCAAAAAATCAAAAATAAACCAAAATGACCGGGAATACAAATCATATCTCAATAATAACCCTGAATGTTAATGGCCTAAACTGATCAACCAAAACACCCACACTGGCAGATTGGATTAAAAAAGAGACCTTTTGGATATAAACCAAGGAGTGGGATAACTGGGTCAAAAGGTGGGTCCATTCCAAGTTTTCTGAGGAATCTCCGCACGGCTTTCCAGAGTGGCTGAACCAATTTGCAACTCCACCAGCAATGTAAAAGTGTGCCTTTTTCCCCACAGCCACATCAACACCTGTTATTGTGTTCTTGAAAATAGCCATTCTAATCAGAGTAAGATGAAATTCTTAGAGTTGTTTTCATTTGCATTTCTCTAATTAGTAGAGATGTTGAACACTTTTCCATATATTTATTGATTGTCTGTTCATCATCTTCTGTGAAGTGTCTGTCCAGATCCTTGGCCCATTTATTGATTGGGTTTTTGTATTTTTGGTGTAAAGTTTTGTAAGTTCTTTATAAATTTCGGAGATTAGTGCTCTATCTGAAATGTGTGTGGTAAAGATTTTTTTCCCACTCTGTAGGCTCTCTTTTCACATTATTGATTGTATCTTTTACTGAGAAAAATCTTTGCAGTATGAGTCCATCCCATTTGATTTCTTGGCTTATACCCAAAGGACTTAAAATTAGCATACTACAGTAACACAGCTACATCAATGTTTATAGCAGCTCAATTCACAATAGCTAGACTGTGGAACCAACCTAGATGCCCTTCAATAGATGAGTGGATTAAGAAGCTGTGGTATATACATACAATGGAATACTATTCAGTCATAAAGAATAATAATATTATGGCATTTGCAGACAAATGGATGGAACTGGAGATTATCATGCTAAGTGAAGTAAGTCAATCCCAAAAAACGAAGGCTGAATGTTTTCCCTGATAAGTGGATGATGATATAAAATCTGGTTGAGGGGTGAGAGAAGAATGGAGGAACTTTAGATTATATAGAGGGAAATGAGAGGGGGAGAGGTGGGGAGATGAAAAATGGTGGAATGACGCCGGGCGTGGTGGTGCACACCTGTAATCCAAGCGACTCGGGAGGCTGAGGCAGGAGGATCAACCAGTTCAAAGCCAGCCTCAGCAACTTAATGAGGCCCTAAGCAACTCAGTGAGACCCTGTCTCTAAATAAAAATGCAAAATAGGGCTGGGGATGTGGCTCAGTGGCCAAGTGTCCCTGAGTTCAATCCCTGGTTCCACAAAAAAAAAAAAGAAAAACGGTGGAATCAGACAGGCATCATTACCCTATGTACATGTATGATTGATAATAATGATATGAATGTATGTCATGCACAACCATAGAAATGAAAATTTGTACCCCATATGTGTACAATGAATCAAAATGAAGTCTGTAAAAGTAAAAATAATAATTAAAAAAAAAAAGAGAGAGACCCAACAATATGCTGTCTTCAAGAGACTTACCTCCTAGGAAAAGACATCCACAGACTGAAGATGAAGTGTTGGGAAAGAACATATCACTCACATGAACTGTGTAAACAAGCTGGGTTTTCCATCCTCATATCAGACAAAGAGGACTTCAAACCAAAGTTAGAAGGGATAAAGAAGGACATTTCATACTGCTTAAGGGAATCATATACCAACAAGACATAACAACCGTAAACATATATGCCTCAAAAAACTGAGCATCCATGTACATCAAACAAACCCTTCTCAATTTCAAGAATCAAAGAGACCACAACACAATGACACTGGGTGACTTTAACACACGTCTCTCACCACTGGATAAATCTTCCAAACAAAAACTAAACAAAGAAACCACAGAACTCAATAACACAATCAATGATTCAGACTTAACAGACATACATAGAGTATTTCATCCATCATGGAGCAAATACACTTTCTTCTCAGCAGCACAGGAATCCTTCTCTAAAATAGACCCTATCTTAGGCCACAAAGCAACTCTTACAAATACTACCCTGCATTCTATCAAACCATACAGAATGAAACAAAAAATCAATGATAAAATAAAAAATAGAAGCTATTCCAACACCTGGAGAATAAATAGCATGCTACTGAATGATGAATGGATAGCAGAAGACATTAGGGAGGAAATGAAAAAAATACTTGGAGGTAAATGAGAACACCGATACAACATATCAAAATCTCAGGGACACTATAAAGGCAATTCTAAGAGGAAAGTTCATTGCACTGAGCTCATACATTAAAAGAATAAAAAGTCAACAAATAGATGACCTAACATTGCATCTCAAAGCCCTAGAAAAAGAAGAACAAATCAACATCAAAAGCAGCAGAAGACAGGAAATAATTAAAATCAGAGCTAAAATCAATGTAAGTGAAACAAAAGAAACAACTGAAAAAATTGACAACACAAAAAGTTGGTTCTTTGAAAAAATAAATAAAATTGATAAAACCCTCAGCCACACTAACAAAGAGAAATACATAATGAAAAAGGAAATATCACAATGTACATGACCAAAATACAGAAGATAATTAGAAACTATTCTGAAAATTTAAACTCAAATAAAATAGAAAAAGTTGAAGACATTGACAAATTTCTAGAGACATATGATCTACCCAAACTGATGCAGGAGGACATACACAATTTAAATAGATCAATTTCAAGCATGAAATAGAAGACGGCATCAAAAGTCTACCAACCAAGAAAAGCCCAAGACCAGACAGATTCTCAGTCAAGTCCTACAAGACCTTCAAAGAAGAATTAACACCAATACTCCTCAAATTATTCCATGAAATATAAAAGGAGGGAACCCTTCCAAACTCTTTCTACGAGTCTAGTATCATCCTGATACCAAAAACAGACAAAGACACATCAAAGAAAGAAAACATCAGATCAATATCCCTGATGAACATAGATGCAAAAATTCTTAATAAAATTCTGGCAAATCACATGCGAAAACATATTAAAAAGATAATGCACCATGTGTATTCTTTTCTTTTTTTCTTTTTCTTTTGCGGTGCTGGGGATTGAACCCAGGCCTGTGCTTGTGAGGCAAGCACTCTACCAAATGAGTTAGATCCCCTGCTTGATTATGCACCATGATCAAGTGTGGTTCATCCCAGGGATGCCAGGTTGGTTCAACATATGGAAATCAGTAAACATAACACATTAATTCAATAGACTCAAAGACAAGAATTATATGATTTTCTCAATAGACACAGAAAAAGCATTTGACAAAATACAGCAACTCTTCATGTTCAACACCCTAGAAAAACTAGAGATAGTAGGAACATACCTCCACATTGTAAAAGCTATCTGTGCTAAGCCCAAGGCCAACATCATTCTAAATGGACAGAAATTGAAAGTATTCTAAGAACTGGAACAAGACAAGGATTTTCTTTCAGCACTTCTATTCAACATCGTCTAGCCAGAGCAATCAGATAGATGAAAGAAATAAAAGGGATATGAATAGGAAAAGAAAAATGCAAACTATCACTATTTGCCGATGACATGATAGTGTATTTAGAAGATCCAAAAAATTCTACCAGGAAACTTCTAGAACTCATAAATGAATTCAGCAAAGTAGCAGGATATAAAATCAATACCCATAAATCAAATGCATTTCTATACATGAGCAATCAATCCATTACAAGAGAAATTAGGAAAACTACCTCATTCACAATAGCCTCAAAAAAATAAAATATTTGGGAATCAATCTAACAAAAGAGTTGAAAGCCCTCTACAATGAGAACTACAGAACAGTCAAGAAAGAAACTGACTCCCATGCTCCTGCACAGGCAGAATTAATATTGTCAAAATGGCCATACTATGAAAAACATTATACAGATTTAACGCAATTCCAAATAAAATCCCAATGACATTCTTTATACAAATAAAAAATCATGAAATTCATTTGGAAAAACAAAAGATCCAGAATAGCCAAGGCAATCCTTAGCTATAAGAGTGAAGGAGGAGGCATCACACTATCAGACCTTAAACTATACTACAGAGCAATAGTAACAAAAACAGTATGGTATTGACACCAAAATAGACATGTAGATCAATGGTACAAAATAGAATACACAGAGACAAACCCACATAAATATGGTCATCTCATACTAGACAAAGGCACCAAAAACATACATTGGAGAAAAGATAGCCTATTCAACAAATGGTGGCTGGGAAAACCGGAAATCCATATGTAACAAAATGAAATTAAACCTGTATGTCTCACCCTGCACAAAACTCAACTCAAAGTGGATAAAAGACTTAGGCACGAGAACAGAGATCCTGTGCCTAATAGAAGAAAAAGCAGGCCCAAATTCTCATCATGTAAGCTTAGGACCTGAATTCCTTAACAAGACTCCTACTAAAGTGCAAGAAGTAAAACTAAAAATCAATAAATGGAATGTATTCAAACTAAAAAGCTTCTTCTCAGCAAAGGAAACAATTAAGTGAAGAGAGTGCCTACAGAATGGGAGAAAATCTTTACCACATGCACCTGAGATAGAGCACTAATTTCCAGGATATATAAAGAACACAAAAACTTAACACCAGAAAAAACCAAATAGCCCAATCAATACATAGGCTAAGGAACTGAACAGACACTTCACAGAAAAAGAAATATAATCCATCAACAAACATGATAACATGTTCATCATCTCTTGCAAATAGAGAAATGCAAATCGAAACTAAGGTTTCATCTCCAGTCAGAATGGCAATGATCAAGAATACAAGCAAAAGTAAGTGTGGGCGAGGATGTGAGGGGAAAGGTATATTGCTGTTGGGACTGCAGACTGGTGCGACCACTATGGAAAGCAGTATGGAGATTTCTAAGAAAACTTGGAATGGAACCACCATTTGACCCAGACCCACTCCTTGGTTTATACCCAAAGAACTTAAAATCAGTATATTACAGTGATGCAGCCACATCAATGTTTACAGCAGCTCACTTCATGATAGCTAAGCTAAGAAACCAACCTAGATGGTCTTCAACAGATGAATGGACAAAGAAATGCAGTACACAATGGAATATTACTCAGCCTTAAATAAGAATGAAATTATGGCATTTGCAGGTAAATGGATGGAACTAGAGAATA
This sequence comes from Glaucomys volans, assembly GCA_020662805.1. Classification (NCBI taxonomy): domain Eukaryota; kingdom Metazoa; phylum Chordata; class Mammalia; order Rodentia; family Sciuridae; genus Glaucomys; species Glaucomys volans. The sequence goes on along the minus strand of JAJEJO010048576.1, from coordinate 168,533 downwards.
TCTTGCTAAGTGAAATAAGCCAATTCCAAATAACCAAAGGCTGATAATCAGATGCTGATCCATAGTGGGGCATGGGTGGAGAATAATAAACTTTGGATTATGCAGAGGGGAGTGTGGGGAGGGGGGGACAGTGGGGATGGGAAGGATGGTAGAATGAGAAAGACATTATTACCCTATATACATGTATGATTACACTAGTGGTGTGACTCAGAACCATGTACAGCCAGAGGAATGAGAAATTATGCTCCATTGGTGTGCAATGTGTCAAAATGCATTCTACTGCCATGTATAACCAATTATAAAAAATAAAATTTTTTTTAAAATCTCTAGTTCTAATACTTAAACTCATCATGTTTGATCCTTTAATTTTTCAAACTATAAGCAGAAAACTCCAACGTACCTCTTGAATGGCTGTCATGACAACATGTTGAACAGATTCCTCCATCATCATAATGGCTTGGATGTACTCTGTAAACAAGAACAATCTGGAATGTCACTGTTCAAGGTAAAGACAGTCAAGGGGATAAAGGCTAACACTTCACGAATTCTTAGTTTCTTATTTTGATTCTTCCTATGAATCCCTCATACATGCTTAATGTGCTTGCATATGTGCCACAGGTAAAGCAAAGGCTGCAATCACTGTATTTATCTTTCCTGAAGACATCTTCTCTCCTTTCATCATTTCTTTTAAAGCTGATGCTACAGCTATAGGGGAATGAAGCATCAGCATGGTGCGTTGTCAATGTAAATCAATGAAACAATAAAGTCTAAGGCTTTCATTTATTTATTTATTTTTTACTTTTACTAAAATCTAGATGTTATCTTTCGCATTATTCTTTGCTATATGGTTAAAAAACTCCGAAGTCTGTTTTATTCTTATGTAACAATAAAGCACTGGATTGTGTTTATTTCTACTTTAGTATTTTCTACTACACAAAAGAAAATACTTAATGAAACTGAGACATGCTTAGCAAAGAATTAATTTGAATTTAAGATAGAATCTAATAGTACAGTTAAATATTGTATATAGGGAAGATCAGTGGAGTAGAAGGAGGAGAGGAAAAGAAAGAGTAGAGGAACAGGAAAGGACAGGAAACAAAGTAACAAAAGCATGCTATGTGCAAATATAAATATACCACAGTGAATTCTACCTTTATATGTATCTATTAAAGATCCATGGAAACAAAATAAATGAGTGACAGGGGGCAGGGGGGAAGAAATGCATACTGTATAATTCCAGGTTTTAAAATGATGTCTAACATTTCTAATATACTTAAGCAGCAACGTCATCAATATTATCCTTACCACTACAGAAAAAAAAGGTCTCTTTACCTATTAGTACCACAATGTTGAAATAACACTTTCGATCCTTCTTAAAAGTCATGGAAGTAGCCGGGCATGGTGGCGCACGCCCATAATCCAAGCTACTTGGGAGGCTGAGTCAGGAGGATAGCGAGTTCAAAGCCAGCCTCAGCAACTTAGTGAGGCCCTAAGCAACTCAGTGAGACCCTGTCTCTAAATAAAATACAAAATAGGGCTGGGGATGCGGCTCAGTGGCCGAGTGTCCCTGAGTTCAATCCCTGGTTCCAAAAAAAAAAAAAAAAAGTCATGGAAGTAGTTTTCATTATTTCCAGATACAACAATGGATAAGTGGCATTAAACATAAAAAAAAACAATTAATAGGTGGATTCTAACAAAGATGGTAAATGTTTTGATAAAAATTATTTTAAAAGTAAACTAATGAGGAAATTTTAGTCTTAACTTGCCTCTCCAATCCCATACACACGAATAGCAAATACAAAAAAATCTCACCACTAGAAGTAGAATATGAAGGGATCTTGTCAAATTGTCAATGTAATCTTTTGAGATTCATATATTAAGGACTTTATGTGTAGTTTATCTCTAACACTTCTCAACAACCCTGCAAAGTATGTTAATATATTCCTGTTGCAGATGAAAAAATGAAAACTTACAGAAGTTATTATTTAAGGATAAATAAACTTCATCCAAGGTTTAAAAAGTGTGGAGACAGGCAATGTATCTCAGTGGTAAAGAAAGTGCTTAGCATGCATGAGGTCCTGGGTTCCATCTCCAGCAGCCCTCTCCAAAGTGTAGAACCAAGACTCGAACATGAATCTAACTCCTAACCTTGTGAACTTTGCACCACGGTGTTCTCTCAGTACTACAAACATTATGTAGCTATCAAGTAGAAGTTCAAAGACCCTAGGGCTTCATAAATAAAATCCAAAAATTTATAAAAACACTCATATTTGGAATGCCAAACTGTAATCCTCTGCCTGACAAGTAACTTGTTTTTTAAATAAAAAGTACTTTAAAAAACTATTAAATCATGACATTATGACATTCCAGTATAAATGCCAAAGCTTTTAGTTTATCAAAAATTTGTTTTTAAGGAAGTATTCTCATAAGAATACTTGTACCTAATCAAATGTTTGATTATACAAATATCCACAATCCAAGAGGAGGAATACATCATAATTTAATCACTCTTTGGTCAGTAAGGAATTCCTTTAGTCTGAGCTCAATGTTTTGTTCTGTTTTCTCAATGACAATCACTCTGAATTTTGGGATATAGCAAGGAGTGCTTTTAGATATTCTGTTTGAAGGCATCAAACTACAAAAATTAATGTAACTAGGATGACTGACCACTCTCAAAATGAAAGATTGTGAACATGGAAGAGAAGAAGCAGTGGCACTGATAATGGAAAGGGAAATTCAATGGCAGCCTACTGGAAGTAAAGAAAGTGGGATGGGAATTAGGAAGTTAGTAGGTGTGAGAGGGGAAGCGTTAGTTAAGAAGCGGTGTTGCCACGTCAAGGCCCTTCCCCGCGAACACCGTAAAATGCTAAATGATAAAATGATGATGAAAACTACATTTACATGTAAATGTACATTTACAAATCTTTAAAGGTCAAAATACAATTACATATAGTTATTAGGTACACATCTATGAGGCAATGCTCTAGAATAAGGTTCATCATGTAAGGGAATTTGCACTAAAATCTGAGTTGTTCAAAATTTACGGCATGGTTATTACAAAAAGTACTAAGTTTAAATGTGGAAGAAATATGAATGTCTGTTCTTGTTTAGCCTCTCACAAGAAAGAAATCTTGGACAAGTCACAGAATATTTAGGAATCCCAGTTTCCTAACCTATAAAAAACATTTTTTTTGTTCTACTAATGAATTGTAGAGTACCAGAGAGAAAGGAGATGCTAATATTATCAGTGTCTCTACTAATTTTTGCTTTTTCAAATTCACAATTTGATTTGCCCTAATTACAGAAGTTAGTCAAGATAGCACACAGAGTCAAAGCTCTCAGCAGCTGCTCTTCACTTCTTAACTGCAAACAGCATCTAAGCACAAAGTCCTTTCATTTGTTTGAGTAGGAGATTTTGCATACTCATTTTGCAGACATGGAAGCAGGCTGAGATCTTGTTCAAAGTGAGTCAGGTAGTAAATGGTAGAGCCACTTCAGTAAGCCTTGTGTTGTTATATCATACATATAGAAATTATGTAATTACTTAGTAATTCTGAAACTCGTTTATTTGATTTCTAGCTTTCTACCATGTTCCTGAGAGCAAAGAATGCCCTAAATCTGAAAACAATGAAATGTTAAAATCCTCCTCAAATTTTTTTTTTATCATTTATACAGTTTGGGGGGGGGTGCTGATTATATGTGACTATACAGAATATTTCAGCTAAAGTGAATAAGCAAACTACAATTTACCATAAGTATGTCATGATGAAATCTACAGGAATGGGGCTAGAGAGATATCCATTGTTTAAAAAATTTAAATCAGAGACCAATAAAAGTAGTCACCACTTCAGGAAAACAATGTTGACTATTATCAAACTTATTATATGAACACCAAAAAAGTACAAAGAACAAGTTAAGAGATCTCTTTGGTATTACCAAAGCAGGGGTGGGGGGGTGGGGGGAGGGGGGGGGCGGCCAAGAAAAATATTGTGATTGTCATCGAGAATAGCCACCATCTACCTATTCCCCTGCTTCATTTCTCTTTTTCTCTTCCTCACTACACTCCATTGAAGTTTTGTGGAGTTTTTAAATCCTTCAAAGGTATCTTTCTTACATTCAGTTTCTACTACTTAGACTATTCTTAACCTATTATCCTCCATGGCTTTACTTAAATAGTTTCCTCGCCCCCATGTTCAGGTTGCTCCTGGTCACACTTTACCTTCAGAGAACCGACCAGCATTCTGATGTTATTATTTAATGCCTCTTCCCTCTGCTCTCATTCTAACAGGAAGGTACTATCTCTGCTTTATCTACCACTATGTTCCTAGTCCCTAATATATCAGTTCAAGAAAAATTTGTGACATAAATCAATTAGAGAAGAGTGTATTATTTATTTACTTTATGTATGATAAATCTGAACAGTATTTCTTAGAAAACAAGTGATTTCCATGCAGGTAAGTAGTTAATAGACGTGATAGAAAAGCTACTTAAGATCAGATAAGCAATTTGGAAGAACTTTTTAAGATATTTATCACATTGTTATCTACATATTAAAGCTGGTCTTTAAGTATCTTCAGCAAAGAACACATCAGTCATCTTAGATTTGCTATACACATAAAAGTACTATATTTTCTAACAAAATCTGCAAACTAAATTTAACTTACAAAGAATAGTCTTTAATGTACCTAAATAAGTGGTTTTACTAATTTATGTTCCACATATTCAGAGAATAAATATAAATCATTAAACACCACCTTATGATGTCATTTAAAAAATTGTAACCTGAAAGTCCACAAAACACACAATAGAAAACTGAACCAAAATTAATGTCTTAAATACTATATAAAATATTATGTTTCACTGGGCATGGTGGTATATGCCTGTAATCTCAGTTACTTGAAAACTAAGGCAGAAGAATTCCAAGTTCAAGGACAGCCTGGGTAACTCAGCGATATATTGTCTCAAAAGACAAAATTAAAGAAACAAAAAGGAATGGGGATATAGCTCAATAGCACTTTCCTAGCATGACAAGGTCCTGGCTTCATGCCCTAGTATTGCAAAAGAGAAAAAAAAAGAGTTTCCATGTAACTAACATCATTTGAACCATTATGTGGAAGACCCTATACTGTTTTATGCACATTATCTCATCAAGTCCCCAGAATAACCTTATGAGGTAGGTACTAAATTTTCATTTTACTAAGCAATGAAAATACAGAGATTAAGTGATTAGCCCAATATCCTTCCATAGTTTCTGAAAGTGGAATCAAATTTGAACACAGGTTGATTAGACATTGCAGCCTATGCTCTTAATTTCAAGTACAAAGATGTTTTCTAACCTGCCATTTTACAAATTGCATTGTTAATAAATTGACCAATATTTTGATAATAATAAAATATATGTGATAAATTAACCTCTGGGAACTTAAAATTGGATAGTTTAGATTGCAATACAAAAGAAACAGAAAACTGAAAGATAACTCAGATTCACATGGTTCACAGATTTTTCTCACTAATTTAATCATTAATTTATTTTAAAGTCTTTGTTCATCTTTGTGAAAACAACACCCAAAGGCCCTTGAATTTCAAGTTTTCTTGCTAGAGGATGTTAATAAAAAAATATCCCACAGTGTTTCTAAAAGTTTTATAGTCACTTATAAGGAATAGGATGAAACCAAATTAACATGTAATATTCTCTCCATTAGAAGATAGTCAAGGCAATATTTAAAATTTAACTAAGTGATTTCTTGGGAAAGAATATCTACCACACATTTAGAGGCAAGGAACATAATTTCAAATCTATTTTTATCATTTAGAGACAACATATTATGATACTCTTCTCTCCTCTTTCCCCACAGCAAAGACAAATTTGTAAATGTTTCAAACTGTAGTATGTCCTGGGGTGGGGGGACGGATCTAAGGCATCTATTAAAGATTATGTGAGAAAGGTAAACATGGGTACCCACTGAACCACTATGCATCTGTGCTCATTTCTTTCCAAACTAATATGTGAACCGTGTCCAATTAACAATAAATTTCATCATATCCAATGCAGTTAAAACACATTAAAAATATTCTACTCAGGATGGGTATGTAGCTCAGTGGTAGAGCACATACTTAGCATGCACAAGGCCCAGGTTACAGTCCCAGAACCACAGAAATAAAAAATAAACAACGAAACAATCTTAAAGAATTACAGGGTCGCCCAGAAACAGAAAGAGGAGCACCACCACCAAATAGACTGTAACTTGCAAAACTTGCTTAAGCTAAAAAACAAAAAACGAAACAAAAAACAATTACCAAATTAGCAAAAACTTGTAGAAAACAGGTGATCTTTGAAAAATGTTACTGTTTGTACTGTGTTTTATATATAAAATATACAATATGTGTTGCTTTCCTTCAGTATTTTGAATACATACACTAACTTCAAATAAATTACCTTGCTTCTGTTCACAGTTCACAGCACAGCCTAAAATGAGTTGGAGCATCCTTCCAAGCTCTGCAGCATCAGAATGTTCCGCAATAAGGTTCACATCAGGAAGGGTAAAGTCATTAATCTGCTGTCCTAAAATCTAAATGGAAACGAAAGATTACAAATGCATTCACATTTATATTCCAAATACAATATTTGATAGATTAGTTTTTAATCACTAGAAACTGACTGCCAAGGACAGAACTGCTTAATCTCACTCCCAATTTGTTTTTATTTCACATATCTAAGTTATAATAATCTTGATAACACAAGCAACTAGTCATTAATTTGGAATGTGATGTGCACATTGAGAAAAGCAGCTGTGTACTACTGATTCCTTCAGTATTCCAAGGAGAACAGGATATTTGCTTTATGATGAACTAATAAACAAAAGGTTTGAACTAGGGGACACCAAAAAAGCTGAGATTAAACAAAAATTCAGGGCCCAACAGTAAGATTCCCTATAGTCACATTCACTCCATTTGACTCCCTAAATGCTGATAGCAAGATACCTTGATCAGGAAGGAAAATGGAATACTCCTTTACAGGGAAATTGACTGGCCCTAAGCAAAATGACATAAACGAACAAATGGGAAGGTCTCTGCCTGATAACCTGACAGTGAAATTTACCACACAAAAGCCCCCTCACTCAGATTCCTATTAGCTGTTTACAGTGCTTATTTTTTTTTAAACACTCAAGAAATATTAAAACATATGAAAAAAATCTCCAATATGAAAAACAGATTAAAAACAAACTCAGAGGAAAGCAGAAAGAAGAAAATAATGAATTTAAATCCTATCATTAGACATATACACAAGTGGTAAAACTATCAAGAAAAGAAAAGACTTTTTAAAAATTGATGAAATCAACTTTTGTTAGTTCATTATGGATATACATGATATTGGTATTCATTTTGACATAATTATGTAAGATGGAATATAATTTGCCCCAATTCAGTCCCCAGTAATTCTGCTTTCCCTCTCTTCTTCCCTCCTCCTCTTGCCTTTCCTCTACTGATCTTTCTCTTATTTAGTTTTTTAAAATTAGTACATTATGGATAGACACAAAAGTGAAGTTCACTGTGGTATATTCATAAATAGATAGGGAAGTTTGATCAGATTCATTTCACTGTTCTTCCCTTTTCCCATTCCACCTCCCTCCCCCTCAATCTTCTTCCTTTAATCTATTGATCTCTTTTCTATTTTCATAGATTTCTGCTCCCCTCTTTTTTCTTTTCCCCCCCTATCATGGGCTAGTTTCTGCAAATAAGACAAAACATTTGATACTTGACTTTCTGGGCCTGGCTTATTTCATTTAGCATGATGGTCTACAGTTCCATATATTAACCAGCAAATGTCATAATTTCATTCTCCTTTATGGCTGAGTATAACTCCACTATATGTATGTACCATATTTCCTCCCTCCCTCCCTCCTTTTTTTTTTTTTTTTTTGGTACCAGGTATTGAACCCAGGGGCACTTAACCACTTAGTCACAACCCCAGTGCTTTTCTGTATTTTATTTAGAGACAGTGTCTCACTGAGTTGCTTAAGGCCTGACTAAGTTGCTGAGACTGGTTTTGAACTCACAATCCTCCCAGCTCAGCCTCCCCAGCTGCAAGGATCATAGGCATGCACCACGGTGCCTGGCTCACCATATTTCCTTTATCCATTTATTTGTTGACAAGTACCTGGGCTTATTCCATAGCTTATCTATTGTGAATTATGCTGATAAAAGGTGATGTGACTGCATCTCTATAGTATGCTGACTTTAGATCTTTTGGATATATACTAAGGAGTGGGAAAGCTGGGTCGTATGCTAGCTCCACCCCTAATTTTCTAAGCAATCTCCAAACTGCTTTCCAGAGTGACTATATGAATTTGTGTATATGTATGAGTGTGCCTTTTTCCCCATATCCTTGTCAACATTTATTATTATTTGTATTCGTGATAACAGACAAAGAATGGATTTTTAAAATTTATTTTACAAACTCTGGATCATGATCTGCTGTGGATAGGAGGTGAAAAAAGAGGCTGTGAAGGAAGGTGAACACCGAGGCCTTCTAGGGTGGTGATAATGTTCCACAGACCTGCGTTACAAGACTGTTCATAACTGTCATGTACTTATCTGAATATATGTTCATTTTACAGTGAAAAACTGATGGGTGTTGTGCAGAAGGGGTGCTGCTATTTCACATAAGTGGTCAAGGAAAGTCTCTGTTAAGACAAAATCTTAGCAGAGGAGCTGGGGATATAGCTCAGTGGTAGAATATGTGCTTAGCCCGTGTGGGGCCCTGGGTTCCAACCCCAGCACCAAAAACAAGCAAACAAAAACCAAAATACAAAATCAAAACATCCCCCCCCAATAAAATAACAACTCTCCAAGACAAAAAAATAAACAGAGATCTAGAATAAACCAGTACAACATATATAACAAAATGTGGGGGAGCACACCACTTGGGGCAAAGTATTAAGATTAGGAGTGCATTTGATGAACTCCAGCAATAGCGAGGTCACTGTGGCTGGGGAAAACAGGATGGGAGGGAGATAGATCATTTACTTCCTTGACAGTTACTTTAAGAACTGGAGTTTATTCTAAATGATAATCGAAAACAAACGGAATTAAATGAATAGGAAAATCACTCTCTAGAAATTTATACAAAAATATGCTAACTATGGATACCTACTGGGAGGAACCTGGGCAGATGGATAAGAAATGAATACGGTAAATAAAATATGGAAGGAAAAATAATATGTGATAAATACAGAAAGATGAGAAAAAGTATTACATTCATAAAGTAAGAACGAGATTATAAGTTTCATTTAGAAAAGAGCAAAGGGATCATGGGAATTAAAAATATGATAGCATAAATGAAAACTTCAATGGGCAAACTGGAAGAAAGGTACATGATTATCTCAGAAAGTAGAACAAAAATACAAGAGAAATGGTTAGCTAATTAAAGAATTAATCCAGGAGGCTCAAAGGCTGGAAAGTGAATAGAGAAAATCAATTGGAAAAATATGAATTAAAAAGAAATAATTATATCAGAAAAATTTCTAAAACTCAAACTAGTAGGTAGGTAGTTTGAACAGCTTGGAAAGCACCAAGCATAATAATGATTTTTAAATACACCTCTTTTCCTGCCTCACACCAAAGAATACTATCCTGAAACTTGGAGATTTTTTAAAAAGATCCTAAAAATTTCCATAAAATGAAAAAGCTGCCAAGGAACAAGAATCCACATGAGAGATTTCAACAGTAGCACTGCAAGTTAAAAGACAATGTGGCAATGCCTTCAATTTCGATTTTTCCAACTAAAATTCCACAGCCAACTCTCAAGAAAGATTATTTTCAAATGTGCATGACCTAAAAAAGTATCTATCATGTACTTTTCAGAAGATGCTAGTGGAAAATGTACTTTACCAAAAAGAAAATAAAGAAAATAAACCAGGAATGAGAAATCCATATGATTCAGTCAATGGAATATAAGGTAGGACAGGACAAAGGAACTTCCCAGGATGAGGGTGAAAGGTAATAAAAGAAGAAGTTTATTTTTTATTCTTGCTTATTCCATTTAGAATGAAAAACCTTATGTTTCACTGCAGAAATATCAATATAATAGCATAAGGGCTATTCTAGTTTTAGAATTCCACCTGGTGCTGGGATTACACCTCCCGAGCTGCTGGGATTCCACCTGGGGGTATTTCCATAATACATGGTTATGTATGTTACCTTTTTATTTGGGGGGAGGAGGTACTGGGGACTGAACTCAGGGGCACCTTACTACTGAACTAAATCCCCAGTGCTTTTCATTTGAGACAGGGTCTTGCTAAATTGCTGAGGTTGGCCTCAAACTTGTGATCCTCCTGCCTCAACCTCCTGATATGTGCACCACTGCATCAGGTTCATATTACCTTTCTAAAGTCTAAAAAACTCTGGATTTCAAAATGGATCTGGTCTAAAGGATCAGGCATTGTGGACCTGCATATACATTTTCTAAGTACATTTATAAATTTTTTCTATAAAACTGGTATCATAGGCCACATATAATCTCATATTTCATATTATTAGTTCTTATAAATATGAAATTTTATGGTTGTAAGGTATTTACAAAATATCCTCTTATTGTAAGATACCTGGGTTTTTTTCAGTTTTTGTGTACTACAAAATAATGATCAGGTGGACAGCCCTAAGTAGTTTTGTTTTATTTTATTGCAATAGGGTCTCACTCTGTTGCCCAAGCTGGCCTCCAACTCCTGGTCTCAAGTGATTCTCTTGCTTCAGACTTCCAGATAGCTATCATGTAGTCTTAGAAGGTCAATTTCATTTCTTTCTTTCTTTCTTTCTTTCTTTCTTTTTTTTTTTTTTTTTGTGATGGTGGTGGGGGTGGATACCAGGGACTGAACTCAGGAGCATTTCAACCACTGAGTTACATCCCCAGTCCTTTTTTTGTATTTTAGAGACAGGGTTTCATTGAATTGCTTAGCACATCTCACTGCTGCTAAGCCTGGCTTTGAACTCTTGATCCTCCTGCCTTAGCCTCCCGAGCTGCTGGGATTACAGGTGTGTGCCACCACACCTAGCTTAGAAAGTAAACTGGAATTCTAAAACTAGAATTGCTTTGTCAAAAGCTATTTTAAACAAACAAACAAACAAAAAAAGCTACATACATTTACAAGACTTTTAAATACAGACAAGTATTTTGCCTTCAAGGAGTTTATGTAAGGGGTAGAAGGCATAAAATGAATAAGTAAATGCACAAAGAAATATACAATTCAAAATTATAGTAGGTGGTAAGAAGAAAAAGAACACTGGGCTATGAGAATAAATGGGGACTGGTAATGAATCACAAAGTATGCCTACTAAATGGTTGTGCAAGCACAAACTAAGCAAACATCTGATTTTAGGTTCTTAAAATCATTTAGTACTGAATATAACTGGGCTCTTAAAACGGCATTAGAAAAATTCCAAAGACCTAAAGCCATTTTCAGAGATTGGATTTTTCTACTCTCTGAATATGAGGAGCATGACTGAACAATGCTGACTGAAGCCACAGGGTGACACTGATAGACTCAAGGACCAAAACAATGCCAAGGAATATTTAATGGAGTGGAGGTATAATAGTTGGGGGGATGAAAAAAGAAAAACAACATAGATGAACAGAAGAGGTATGTATGGGTAGATAACCTGACCAAAGTTTCTCACATGGACGATGGGGATAGCAGGACTTCTAACATCGGGTAAGAGTGCAGCACTACAAATAATACCCGTCTCACAATAACACTCGGTAATATAGTTCCTGAAACATCATCATGATCTTTGACATACATTTTCTTTTTCCTTTTTCACTGTAAAACTTTATTGATAATTACCACTTACACTTCACAAAATAGGCACAATGCTCAAAACAAAAACAATGACTTCCTCTAAGCCCAAAAGATCTAATATTCCTTCTTAGTACCGTTAGGAAGTAACCGTAACTTCTAGTCTACAAAAAAAACCAGAACACTCCCACGCACATCTGTCAGGATATCTAACACAAACCCTATGTACATAGTTATACATTATAAATGTCATACTTTTCTTGGGAATTAATATTTATTTCATATAAATAAACACTATTAATTTTATAGTAGTCATCTACATATTTCCAAATATATAAACATTTATAGTATTTATTAATATTTTTATAAATAATTATTTATTTATTGATGGAACTGGGGATTGAACCCTGCAGCACTCTACAACTGAACTATATCCCAGCCCTTTTCATTTTGAGATAAGATCTCTCTAAGTTGCTGAGGTTGGTCTCAAATTTGCTATCCTCCCACCTCAGGCTTTTCAGTAGCAGAAATTAAAGGAGTGCTTCACTAATTATAATTATAATTTAAGATGATTAGAAAATCTAGAGTACCAATTGCATGATAGTACTATGCTAGGGGGCTGCGATATAACAATGGTCCCAACCTCATTTCATAACTAACATGAGGGTGAAATAACCAAGTAAATCAACAAATAAACAACAGATATAGCAAGGATCAAAGGGAATAAACAGGGTACTGTGATTGAATAAGGGGTTGAAGTAACTGCTGCCCCAGCTGAGATAGGACATGCTCAGGTAAAGCATCTCTGGGAAGTGGGAACCAGTTCAAACAAGTATGCACTGGCAATCACAATAGCTGAGGGAAGAACATGACACATGTCAAGAGAACTAGGTGTGAAGGCTCTGAGGCAAAGAGGTTTGGAATATCTGAGGAACAGGAGGATGAATATGGCTGTAGTGTTACTGGTGAAGAGAAAGTACTATAAGAAGTGGTTAGAGGATCATGTAGCACCTGGTGGTGCATAGGAAGAAATGTGGATTCCATTTTCAAGGCAATAGTAAACCACCTAAGACTTTAAGGAGGAAACTGACATACTCTCATTTATATTTTTAAAAACTATACTGACTTAAAAGTAGAGACCAGGCCGGGCGTGATGGCACATGCCTGTAATCCAAGCGACTTGGGAGGCTAAGTCAGGAGGATCGCAAGTTCAAAGCCAGCCTCAGCAACTTAGTGAGGCCCTAAGCAACTCAGTGAGACCCTGTCTCTAAATGAAATACAAAATAGGGCTGGGGATGTGACAGTGGCCGAGCGTCCCTGAGTTCAATCCCTGGTTCCAAAAAAAAAAAGTAGAGACCAGACTACCAAAGTGTTATGGCAAAATCAGTTACCAATTAGGCTGTTAGTAATCTAAGCACAAGCTAATGACGGTTTGGTGGGAGAGCTGGAAAAAACTCTTGTTTGAACGTTTAATATATCTTGCAAATGATATTAAAAGAAGAAAGGGCTGGGCACAGTGGAATACATCTGCAATCAGGAGGACGAAGCAGGAGGATTGCCAAGTTTAAGGCCAACCTCAGCAACTTAGCAAAACCCTGTCTCAAAATTAAAAAAAAAGGGTTATAGGGATATAGCTCAATGGTAAAGAACCTTTGTTTACCCTCAGTACCTGGTGGAGGTGGAGGGTGGACTGTTAAGATTGTAAGGTGATTTCAAGGTTTGGGGCTTCTGTACTAGGGGGGATGAAGTGCCATGCTTACTGAAATGGAGCAGACTGATGTTATGGTTACAAATGTAACATGTAACAAGTAAGCTTGCAGGGGGAAAAAAACAACAGGAAAATAATGCACGTTTCTAGGTAGTGTTGTGTCCATTTGGCATCTGTGATAATGAAATTTAAAGTGGAATGATTTAGTTCCACTCTCTGAAATTTTCCCCAGCAATTTCTTACCATTCTGATGTAGATTCAGAGGGTAAAGCAAGTTCATCTAGGGCCAAGTTTTGCCAAGTAGTAAGACACAAGTACGCAATGGAGTTAAACATGATAGTGCATGGGCTATAAATCATTTTTACAAGTTAGGGAAAAAGGGAGAATTAACAGCAGAAAGCAAAATCTAAAAAAATTAGTAATCATCCACAAACTACCCATAACACAAAGATCTGTTTGACAGGTAACAGATGGTTATTGGAACCAACATCCTAGAAACTAAATGAGGAAAAACAAATGAGGAAAAACAAAGTAAATGGATTACTAAATTTTAAAAACGAATTTTCCTTATTTAAAACTATTACAAAATTAAACTATCCTATGGTTACTTCCAAATAGATTCAGAAAAGAGTCCTTACCTCATGATTGTAATCCAGGATTCCTTTTAAAATTTTCTTCAAATTGCTAATCTGTACAAAGACAGAGAACAACTGGGTCAAAAGCAAGCAAAGAATATAGTTTAACAGAAAAAATTTCTAAGCCAAACATCATTCTAGTTCATCAGAAAGCATATACAAGCTAAGCATTCCTAATCCAAAAATCTGAAATTTTAAATTGTCCCAAATCTGAAACTTTTGGAAAGTCACATTAGTACTGAAAAGTTTGGATTTTGGAGCATTTCTGATTTCAGATTAGAGATATTCAACTGGCAAAATCTAATGCAAATATTCCAAAATCCAAAACACTCCAAAATCTGAACTACTTCTGACCCCAAACATTTCAGATAAGGGATACCCAACATGTATAAAAAACATAAAATTTAACAGCATATTTGAATTACCATCATCAAAACATGGCTATTGATAGCTTAATTTATTTGGTCTAAGAAATTTATGACATAAACTAAAGCTGAGAATGGTGGCTCACACCTGCAATCGCAGATAATCAGGAGGCTGAGGCAGAAGGATTCCAAGTTTAAGGTCAGCCTGGGTAACTTAAAGAGATCCTATTTCAAATTAAAAAATGGGTTGGGGATATAGCTCAGTTGTAGAGTACTTGCCTAGCACGTGGGGGACCCCAGGTTCAATCCCCAGTACGGCAAAAAAGCAAAAAATAAAAACTTAAATTTCCAACTTAGTTGAAGTTTCAATGTAAAAATCACATTGATAGTGAATGCCAGGTAGGTGAATAAGACTAACAGTAACATTGGATTATTCAGATTCTCTACAGGTAAAGAAAAAATTGCTCTTGTTAAAGATTCAAGTTTAGTGGTAATTTCCCTAGCAAAGTGGAGCTACAACTTACATAAAGGTTTAAGTTCTAAATTTAGAGGATTAAAATAGTAGACTGAGACAGACAGCATTACTCTATGTATATGTAAGATTATATGAACTGTGTGAATAAAATAAATAAATAAATAAATTTTAAAAAAAATAAAAGGTCTCTGACAAATCAAAAAAAAAAAAAAGAAAAATGCTGCTATGAATGTTCATGTGCAAGTTTTTGTGTGGACATATGTTTTCATTTCTCTTGACTACATCTTAGAAGTAGAATTGCTGGCTCATATGGTAACTCTATGTTTAACGTTGAGGAATTGCCAAATTGTTTTCCCAAAATTACTGCACTATTTTAGATTCTCACCAGTACCATATGAGGGTTCCAATTTCTTCACAGCCCTTTTAATAATTGTTCTTGTCTCTCTTTTGGATTATAACTTTGCTAGTGGGTGCAAAGTGGCAGCTCATTACAGTTTTGATTTACATTCCCTGATGGCCATAGATGTCGAGCATCTAAACCTATGCCTACTGGGCATTATTATATATTATTTGGAATATGTACCATTTTAAACTTCTTGTCTTTTAATTACTGAGTTGTAAGGGTTTCTTAATATATTCTAGAGAAAAGCCTTTTACTAAATAAATGATTTGCAAATTAAAAAAATAAAATAAACTTAGAGCATTAAGCTAAAACTATAGTCAAAGTTACCCTTGAAAATCTTTTAACTCACTGAGTACAATGTCTCCAAATCCTCTCACTGTTGGAAAAGATTGCTGTTTCTTTAGCTTTTCAAAGTAAATATTTATAAGACAGTTTAAAAATTATATTTTGAAACATTAGAATAGAATAACATTGAGCACTGAGAGACCTTATACTCTACAAAGTACCCCAAAAAAATGAAATAGGAGGAAGCAACAGAGATGTCTCCCAGTGTTTACTCATTCCAGAGCTTAAGTTCTCTGGCCAATACGTTATTTGAGAGAAACAACAGGCAGAGTATCACTGCCATGTTTACCGCAAATTGTGATTTTTTCCCCCTTTTTTTACCCAACTCACGTAGTTAAATTTATGTTAAATGAAATGTGTATATGATATGATTCTGTTGATCATCCCATTGATCTAGTTGACCCTGGCCAACAGTGTTAGTATAGGTTGAGCATCCATTGTCTGAAAGGCTTGGGACCAGAAAGTTTCAAATTTTGGATTAAGGAGTCTTGACCTGTAATTGAAGATGTTCTAGAATGTATAAATGAAACAGGCTGAATTAAGCCACATCTGCATGGAGGAGACAGGTAGGGCAGCACAGAGTACAAAGCTCTTTTGTTTGGCTGAGCTGAGGGCTACTGGCAAGGCTGCAGTATGCTGTAGCTTCAGTAGGGGCTTGACTGCAGCCACATCACTTGTTCCATTCCTGGGCAGCACTCTCACAAGTAGCACAGCACTAATTCCTTTCAGACTCGGCACTGCTCTGAGCAGTATTACCCTTCATAACAGAAAGTCTGTGGACACTTTCAGGGAAAAAACAAAACAAGAAGTAAGTGGAGGTGGTGCTAAAAGAAGAGGAAGAGGAATATGTGTGGGGGAAAGTTCTCTATGGTCAAGTTGTAAAGGGCAAAATGAAGTACCTCCTAAAATAGGAAGTTTTCTCAGATGAAACATATGGAGCCAGAAGAAAACCTGGATTCCCTCAAACTCATTGCTGAGTTTCTACTGTCACAGAAAATAGCCCAAAATAAATAAATCAGAGGGAAGCAAGTGCAAAGCCAATTCTGACTCTGAAGAAAAGGGAGAAGAGAGCAAATCAAAGAAGAAAGAAAAGGGACTGCCCAGGGTTTAGAGTCAGAGCTGAATAATGGAGCTACAGACTTCAGCTGAAAAAACTCTGATGAGACTGAACTGGTCCCTGCCAAGGAAGCCAATGTCAAGTGCCCACAGACTGCCATATCATTCTATGAGTAAAGGCTGACTGATGGCATTCCCACCCCCGGGAGGATGACAACAGAAAAAGATGAAGAATTAACTCTCCTGAGTCCTAATCCCTGTCGCCTCTGAGTTTCAAGGGGGCAAAGGAGTTCTACTTGTCTTGACACCATAAGATAGCTTGAGAAGATGTCCTTTGAAGAACCAGTCTAGATTCTGTGCCCTGCAGCAGCTGAAGCACTTTAAAGCTGTTCCAAGCTGGATAGTCTGCACACTCATCCCAGGGAGGAGAGGGGGTAAGTATTTCAAGCCAACTCATTCTGCACTTTACTGAGAAAAGCAAAGGACTTTCAATCAAGGTCAAACTCTGTGGAATTGGGTATATGGGAAAGCAAAAAGATAATGTGTCAGTCTTCCAAGAACATCCACAACCCATAGCCCTCTTCCCAATAGTGCTAACTTTTCCTTCCTTCCTCCTTTCCTTTCCTTTCTAACCCTTCCCCTTTCCCTTCCCCTTCTCCCTCTCTCTCTCTTTCTCTTTCTCTTTCTCTCTCTCTCTCTCTCTCTCTCTCTCTCTCTCTCTCTCTCTTTCTTTTTGGTACTAAGGAATGAACTCAGGGATGCTTTACCTCTGAGCTACATTGAGGGCTGGACTCAAACTTGTGATCCTCCTGCCTCTGCAACCCAAGTTGTTGGGATTGCAGGTGTGTACCACCATGCCCTACTTAATTCCAAATTACCTTTTTTTTTTTTTTTTTGTACTGGGGATTGAACCCAGGGGCACTCCACCACTGAGCCACATCCCCAGCTCTATTTTGTATTTTATTTAGAGACAGGGTCTCACTGAGTTGCTTAGGGCCTCTCGAAGTTGCTGAGGCTGGCTTTGAAATCGCGATCCTCCTGCTCAGCTTCCCAAGTGCTGGGATTACAGGTGTGCACCACCATGCCCAGCTAATTCTAAATTTTCATAGTGCAGCATGTGTGTAGTTTTTGGCTATTAATGGTGTAATATTTGGGGGTGGGATAGAGCGGGGAAGAAGAGAATTAGCAGCATTATTTTAAACATGCATAAATTGTTTTGAACACACTATAGCATTATAATTTGCCTGATCCAGAAAGGTTGTTCAGAAATTAAAACACAGCCATGAAACAGTTTCCATTCCCTTGCTTAGAAAAAAGAAGGAATTAGATTTTTGCAGTCCCAATATTTAAGCAATCAACACTTGTTAATCAAACATGTCCTTCCTGAGTGAAATATAAAAAAAAGCAGGGCTGGGCTTGGTGGGCAGGCGTTTGCAGTCGCAGGTACTCAGGAAGCTGAGGTGGGAGAACCACTCAAAAAAAGTTCAAGACCAGCCTGAGGAACAGAGCAAGAGCTCATCATTCAATCATTCCTTTGTTCATAAACAAATGAGTGAATGAATATATGAATGAAGAAAGGAAAAAAAAAAAACCCAGACAGACCAAGGACTTTACAAGTTTAATCATTTGCATTTCTGAGTCTCTACCAGTGTATACTGGTATATATTAAAAAGAAATAGTTCCAGGTTTTTTAAACTACCACAATATTACTGGGTCATAAAAATCAATGCCCTTTAACAAAATTATAGAAAAACAGGAGAATTTGGTGGTTGCGAGGGCTCAGGTGTGCTGGTAGTATGAATGTGTCTTTAAAGGCAGCATCAGGTAGCCTCTGGTGATAGCATAGTTCTGTTCCCCGTGATGTTAGTGAAAGAAGTTATGCCATGTGATGGTGACAAAGAACTATATATATAAACAGAAAGAAGTACATGTAACACTGGTAAAATCTATATGAAATATACACCATATAAAATTTAGTCCCCTATTTTGATAATGTATTATATAGATGATGTTACCAACAGAGAAACTGGATGAAAAAGTGCACAGAACCTCTTTTTTTCAACTTCCTGTGAGTATATAATTACTTAAAAATATAAAGTTAAAATAATTCAGTGGATTTCAACCAACATTTGAAAAAAAAAAAGAAAACATCAGTATGTAAAGTATGGGTAAAAAGTGGCTTGCCTATATATGAATATACATTCAGGTGGGCAACAGGTTACAAAAGTAAACTATATTTAATATTGTGGGTTTCGTCTAAGAAGATTAAGAAACACGAATTTAAGGCTACTAGCAAAGAAATGAAAATTAAATTCTTTGAGTGTTTGGAACACAGTTAATAATGATCAATATTTTCTCATTAACACAACCATCATCACTGGCAACTAACACATGTACTATGTGCTATTCTTCTTTTTTTTTTTTTTTTTTTTAGTTGTAGGTGGACACAATACCTTTATTTTATTTATTTGTTTTTATGTGGTTCTGAAGATCGAACCCAATGCCTCACATGTGACAGGAAAGCACTCTACCACTGAGCTACAATCCCAGCCCCTGCGTGCTATTCTAAGTTACACAGTAACTCGTCTATGTGAGGTATATCCCATTACAATCCTTATTTTACAATGGGGAAACTGAGACACAGAAAGGTTACAACACTTCCCCACAGAAAGTATTGGTAGACCTATGTGAGAACACAGGTACTCTGGCTCCAAAGCCCATGCCCTCACTCACTATGCATTACTGACTTCAGGCTACCTCTAATCTTTAATTCTAGATTAGTTCACTATAGGCTACCTAAGTTTCTAAAACTCACTAAATGTATTAGATTTTAAAAAACAATTATCAAACACAAACATTTAAAGATTCAACAGATGGTAAAACAAAAAGAAATACCTTTAGCCTCCAATTATCTCCCACTTCAGTTTTGATTCTGTTTAGCCAATTTTCATCAAAATATGCAGGATCTCTGCAAATAAAGAAATGCTAGTATATTAAAATCATGTAGCTAATCATGCTAAAAAACAGACAAGTGAATCCCACTCCATACCATCAATCATTAAATAATTTAGTTACTAAGGCCATGTGTAATTATAGCAGATTTTTCTAAAATCAATTTGACTGTTATTGGCTCTTATAAAAATACGTACTTTATTATTAAAAACCCTAAAAGACAAAAAATGGTAATATGTTAATATATTCTAAAGATGAATTAGTTGAATACACCAGGATTAATAGTAGATGCCAAACAAATATCTAAAGAACAGTCAAAATCAATGACAATCTTTAAAAAGACTAAACAAAGTTAAATTTTTCAGTTAATATTTTTAATGATCTCTATCACCTAATATTTTAAAGAACACCCAAAATGTCGTTAAATTTTGGTTTCTTCAAATAATTTAAACTGAGAACCTATTTTATGTTCAGACGTTATACAGAATCTAAACATTGTTTGTGAAAGGCTTAAAATCTAAGATAACATTAACGTGAACAAATACATTAAAACAAGGATAGAACCTAAATATACTTGTACTTATTTTTAAATTTTATTTTTCCTAGGAAAATCTCCCGTACACCTAACAACAACTAGGAAGAAAAAAACTTCAAACTTTTCAAATCCAGCCTGTGTCTCATTTTAAAGTTTTCAAATTGATGTTCTAAGAAAGTAAATAATTTGTCCAAGAACAGGAGGGATGCCTGTTTGTCCTGGCCTAACAAATGCTAATTCCATGATCTTTCCACAACACAACTGTCTCCATTCAAACCCCCCAACCCCTGCAAAAAGGGGGAAAAAAAAAATTTAAAAAAAAAAAAAAAAAAGGCAATGAGACAGATATATTAGAATAAATCCACATTTCAACTTTTAGTGTAACTCAAACCCATAAATACAATCAGTACAAAATTTCATTCAAATTAGCTTCAAATGAAGCAACAGCTACTTAGCATTTTTAATTTTCATTATGAAAAAATTATTTAAGTAATAAATATATAACCCAAAACTGTTACTTTTATAGAAATCAACTGATTATTTTTTAATCCTTTTTCTTCTCTTTTTTTTTTTTTTTTTCCTGTATCAGGGATTCAATCCAGGGGTACTTAACCACTGAACCACATCCCCAGCCCTTTTCATGTTTTACTTTTGAGACAGAGTCTCACCAAGTTGCTTACAGCCTTCCTAACTTGCTGGGGCTGGCTCTGTGGACTCCGAGTCACTGGGATTACAGGCTTGTGCCTCCAGGCACAGTTGAAGGCTGTTTCTTTATCGCTAGATATCATACTATATATTTCATCTAGTTTTAAAAACTGAGGTATGTCATATATCATACAATTTACCCATTTAAATTATACAAACTAGTTTAGTATATAATGTTCACAGAGTTGTACAACCATCACCACAATCTAATCTTTAGAGCATTTGCATCCTCTCCCACAAAACCCTGTCACCCTGTATCTATTAGCTGTCCTTCTCCATTTTCCCATCTTCCTAGTTCCTGGACATCATTAATCTGTCTCCATGAGTTTGTCTATTCTGAACATTTCATACAAATAAAATCATACATTACGTGGTCTTTTGTGTCTTATTTTCACTTCTTCATGCATCTTTCACTTAGTGTGTTTGAAAATGTTTATCAATATTGCAGCACGAGTCAGAACTTCACTTCTTTTTATGGTAACTAATATTCCATTTATGTATACATAGTCATGTACCACATAATATTTTGTGCAATGATGGACTACATGTATGAGGTGGTTCCGTTATATTGCCTAGTGATACTGTAGCCATATTTGTGTTATAAGTACTTTCTATAATATTTGCACAATGATAAAAATTATCTAATGATACTTTCTCAGCCAGTAATATGTGGTGTATGATACTGTTTTTGTTGGCTTCCTTTTCTATTGTAGACATGATTCTGTGATTTTTAATTGGTAATCTCTTAAGGAATAAGCAAACTATATCATGATTTGAAAGATTTTAGACTTTTCTGAGTAATTTTTTCAAAAGAATTATTCCTTTAAATTGGAAATGAAGTATTCTGTAACCTTTGGAGTTCAAAATATTTAATTTTTTAGACCTTTTAAAGCATGTTTAAAAAGGGAATTCTGGGCTGGGGATATAGCTCAATTGGTAGAGTGCTTGCCTTGCAAGCACATTGCCCTGGGGTCAATCCCCAGCACCACACACCCACACACACACACAAAGGAATTCCTGGGTGAAGCTTAAGTATCTTTTAACTATGAATCTGCTTGACACCAAGCCAATAAGTTCAGAGCCCTTGGCGTTGGGCAATTTTCAGCCACACAGCACCAGACTCATACATTGTCCTCTAATGAATCTTTTTTTTTATTGGAAAGTTTAATACTTGATTGCCAGTGATTGTGCTTTTTAAATTTAGTATCAAAAATAACATTGAATATTTTCTAACTTTTATAATAAATCTTTAATATTTTAGGATAATTCACTTTGATTGTTTTTCTTTGTTTTATCTATTTTTCTAAGAGGTTTTAAGCAAAAAGAACCCTTTTGGGGATTATTCACACAGCTTATAGCAGTCCTTTATAAGTGTCCTTGTATGTGGAGAAACAGAAAAAGAGTAGATCTACACAGGGAAAATGGTACAGATGGACAGAAAGAACAAAGATGAAAGTCAGGAAGCACCAGGTATGTATTACCATATGTGATACAGATCAGGCACTGAAACAGGCACTTCACATTCACCAAGGCATTGCAAGGAAGGTATTATTATTTTGTCATGGTTAAGGAATATTAGACCCAAATTAGTTTTCCCAGGTTCAATAATAGTTAAATGGCAGAGTTAAGAGTATAATAGTTTTGTTAAAACAGATCAGTAGAATTCAACACATGACTGGTTCTAGCAAAAAACGCTAAGGTCTCATGGTTAGTTACCTCCTAAAGTCAGTAAACTATATTATAAGTAGAAAAAGACCAATGTTACTCATAACATTCTACATTAATTATGGGCTGGCACTTGCAGTTCACTATAATATCTGATACCTCATGTTTGGCATAGGGCTGCTTCTCAATAAGTTTTTGGAAAGTGGTAACACTAATTTAATAAGCTTCCAACCTTTATTCAGGCAGAGCATACCCAAAATAGTAGTCTAAAACATTCTTAAGTTCAATGTGACTTTTCCTAATCATAAGCTTTGACTCCAAATGAAGGCATCTAGCTACAACTTCTGTTTCATTAAGTAGTTTACAATTTTAGCAATGTTTTCTAAGTGCTCCTTACTTAATGGGCTCAGGCTAGGATCACATAAATAAAGGTAATTTTTTCAAAACTCTAAATGGATTATAGTTCTGCAAATATGTAAATAACAATAACAAGGTATCTTTAGCTTCTTCCTATGCTCTGACTACTGCCAAGAAAAAAACAAAAACAAAAATCGTTTCCTTAAATTTTATCAGTAACACATTTACTTATCCGTACTTATTATAAGACAGTTATACCTAGGATAAAGGGAAAAGTCTATTGATATATATAGAGAGAGATTACCAACAAAGGAAGCCAACAAAAACAGCAGCTAGTATCATACACCACATATTACACCAGGAATGCATGTATTACAATATGTGATAATCTTTAATACAACTCCAGAAATATATTATCTTTTTGAAGTGCAATACCTTCACAGAAACCATAAAGGTAAATTTTTTTTTTTTTACTGCTAAAATTAGTTAAGTAATATTCTTTTTTAACCCTTCCAGATTAAGATGGGGCACAAATATGTTTTGGTTCCATTTCTTAATATGGTATTTTCATAAGCAAACTTTAATATTTTTATAGATGTACTGATTCTTAGTGTTAGATAAAATTTAGATAGGACATTGATTTGGACCAAGATCTGGGCACTAGACCCACAGACCAAACAAGTCATACAAAGTGAAGTTAGCCAAAATTGTTTATCTAACCTGCCAAGAAATTAGGAGTGAGAATGAATAGTCAATTTCAGCTGGCATTACAGAAGTGCTCTAACCTTTACAAGAAAAACGACTTTGCAATGACCAATCTGCTTTTTGTCCTGTTTTTGCTTTCCTCAGGTCTTTTGTATCTATAAAGCAAACCTCCTCTGCTCAGTTCCTTGAAACATTCATTCTACTTCATAGAATGATATGTTGCCAATTTCAGAATAGCAAATACGCCAATTAAGACCTTTAATTGGTCTTCTGACATTAGCTACAACTATTTCCTAACAACCTTTTAATTACCAAAATAATCGTATTGGTGCCCTGCTACTAAATGTGTATCAGACAGTTGACTACAATAATTAAATTTCACATGCATAAATGACAACAGAAATAGAGCAAATTATCTTAACTGAGAGTCAAAATAAGCAATAAGCACATACGGAATATACTCCAAGGACAGTCAGCTTAGAGTACTATGAAAATAAAAGTATCCATTTATGAGGCATTGCACCATTGTCCAAGGCTTGACCTTTATTTTATTTGGTTTTATCTATTTTCTTTTTCCATCTTTCTTGAGCTTTGAAAACAAAAATTGATGGCACTGAGGGGCACGACTTGCTCCTTCTGACCTTACTCTTTCAATCAGCATGTGGTTGTGGTATAACAAAAAATATATTTTGAGTGGACACAATGGCACAGACTTGTAATCCCAGACACTCAGGAGGCTGAGACAGGATGATCATAAGTTTGAGGTCAGCCTCAACAACTCAGCAAGACCCTGTCTCAAAATAAAAAAATATAAAGAACTGGGGATGTAGCTTGGTGGTAAAGCACTCCAGGGTTCAATCCCTAGCACCCTTCCCCCTAAATATATAATCTTTATCCCTGTTCCTAGCCTGATCTTCTAAAACCCTTGCAACTTTCCAAGTGACAGGAATTTCTTATAATTCCATCAGAACCTTTTAATCACATCAGAGTTTATTTTAATGAGGCAATTCACGATAGCTTCAGAACAGGGATTGGTCTCAGAGGAAACAGTCACATGATTAGAGGTTGGGACTTTCAGTCCTGACCTTTGGGAGGGACAGTGGGACTGGAGATTGAGTTCAATCACATCACCAATGTGATCACATTTCCATCATGCCATATATAATAAAACTAAAAACTGTAAACAACAGAGTCTGGTAGCTTCTGGGTCGGCAACACACTGATATACAGGGAGGATGCTGCACCCAGAGAAGTTATGGAAGCTCTGCATTACACTTACTTGCCTATGCATCCGTTCTTGGGTTATGTCCTTCATAATAGAATTGCAGATGTTAAGTATAGTGCTTTCCTGAGTTCTGAGTTACTGTAATAAATTATCAAACTTTGGGGAGGAGGGCATGTGAACAACTGAATTTGTAGTTGGCCAGGAGAAAGTACAGGTGCACTGAGAACTCTATTCCTAGTTGCCAACTGAAGCGGTGGTTATGTTGTGGGACTGAGGTCTTAACTTTCACATTAACTCAGAATTGGAGGACTATGCCATGAACTTGTCTGGTCTGATCTACTTCAGGTAATATTAGAATTGAACTACAGGATACCCAATTGGCATCCCTAAAATTGTTGATGGAAAACAAGAACAGTGAATTCTTGAAGATTCACTAAAAGAAAATAAAGATTCACTTAAAGAAGATAAAAGTTGCTTCCTTCAATCCTCAGCACCGCAAAAAAAAAAAAAAAGAAAAAGAAGTTGCTTCCTTTTAATCATAGAGTCAAATTGTATACTTCATATTCGTTTACTCAGCAAACATTTTCTTAACATCTACAAAACAGAATAAGGGAATATGAAGTATAAGTACAGTGGTAGAGCACTTGCCTTGCATGTGTGAGGCACTGGGTTCGATCCTCAGTACCACATAAAAATAAATAAAGATAATGTGTCCATCTACAACTAAAAAATATTTAAAAAAAAAAAAAAAAAAAAAAAACAACCATGGTGGTCAGGGTAGTTACATTGAGAAATGAAAAAATGTCAGTGAAGGCCAAGGGAAAGGCCATGCAAAAGCCCCAAAGGAGATGCCTAATGGGCCTGAGAATGAACAATGCAGTCTCTATAGGAAAGAACACTACTGAATGAGGTCAGAGTGGTAATAAGTACCCCATATCACAAAGGATTTTAAATGCAATTATAAGTTTTTTTGTTCTTACTCTGAGAGAAGTGGGACACCAATGTAGGGTTCTAAGCAGCAAATATGACTTACTAAAAACAACAACAAAAAATCACTATAGTATCCTGGAAGCCAAATTTAAAAAGTGTTACAAGAAGATAATAAGTATGATGAGTGTTATCAAATGATGCTGAAAGACCTGGGGATATAGCTCAGTGGTAGAGAACTTGCCGAGCATGAATTCAACCCACAGTATTGCAAAAACAAACTGCTGACAGTTGAGGATAAGGACTGAGATTGGATCACTACAATTAGCAATATGTAGATCGATGGAAGCCTTGACAATTGCAGTTTTAATACAATCGTAGGAAAAAGTGCATTAAGAGAACAAGAGGGAAAGAATTCAGACAGTTGAATTCTTTAAAGGAGTTTTGCTGCAAATGGCAGAAGAAATGGAATAATGTCTCACAGAAGAACAGGAAAGTATTTTTAAAGATAAAAGAAATTAAGAGTTTGCTTGCAGTAAAGAAAAGAAAATTGATAAGGTAGGGAAAGGGGAGAGAATGGTAAAGTGATGATCTTGAGTAGGTGAGAGAGAGTGGGGTCCAATATACAAAGTACAGGTCTTACCTTTAGGATAGAATCCTCTGCACAACACTATAGATTATGTGTGGTAATAAGCAGTAAGGCAAAAATCCAACAGATGCCAGTAGGTGGGTAAATGTAGTCATGGGTTCTACGGAAATTTTCCTTTATTTGTTTCAACTTTCTCAGAAGTAGGATGTCTCCTATCTTATAAGATCAGATGAGGGGAATGATGAGAGATAACACTAAAGGTTTAAAGTAACTGTAAAGCAGTCACATAGAAGAGCAGCAGAGTGGAAGAATTAGGAAAATAGAGTACAACTGTGGGATTCTCTATGGTAACACTTAAGATTTCATGGTAAGAAATTAAGTGAGATCACCCCCCCACCCCCGACCCAGGTTCAGTTGCATTGGTGAACAGAAGAGGCAAAACATAAGAACCAGAACTGTAGTTTTATAAAATAAATATAAATAAATGGGAGGTACAAAGAAGCTAAAGTGTACAACAAAGGCATGATTATGACTGACCAAGGAGTCTCAGCTGAATGAGAGAGAGAGAGAGAGAGAGAGAGAGAGAGAGAGCAAGCACGCGCACACACCCTAAGGAGATGAAGGACAGTGTTAAGGTTCCACTGGTAGAAAAGCATGTAAGAATGATTGGAATAAATAAATAAACAAACAGACAAACCAAAGAATGACTGGGGTCTTGGTTCCAGAGCAAATGAAATGGAAGGGCAGGAAGTAGTGATAAGAAAATAGCAAATAGTAAACTAAGGTTATGGAGGGATTACATGTTATTTGTAATCATGAAGGATAGCATGTGACTACAGGAATTGATGGCTGAAATTGGACAGAAGATAAAAGAAGAAACTAACAGGATATGAAGGGTCATGTAGGTGAATATTTGAATTGCCAAGAATTAGACAAACATAGTATTGAAAGACAGTAAGCCAGGATTCAAAATGGAAATGAAACAAAATTACAGTAACAATAAGGGGTAGGAGATGATGTCATAAAATTCAAAATTACAGGGTTTTCAAGAAAATGAGGGAAGGGGATCTAAAAGTCATATTTACCCACTGGGTAAAGTGGTATTAGGAGGCCTATGAGAGAAACAGTCATTCCTTGTGAAGTCTGCAGAAGCACTGTTATTGTGGAGAACCAGATTTCTTCCAGAGCAAGAAGGCAAAGGGAACCTAAGTCAATCAGATCAGGGCAAAATATTTTTGGCACATGTACTGTAGGATTACCAAAAATCACAGGTTTTCTGGCATAAACACTCAGTTAAATCTGTAAATGGTTTAGATAATATTATCCAAATAATCACAGTTCCCTAAAGACTTAAGGAAAAAAAATTCATTTGTGTGTGTTGTATCTGTTGATGCACAAATGCAAAGGATAGAGTCTTGCCAGGCACGGTGGCGCATGCCTATAATCCCAGCACTTGGGAGGCTGAGACAGGAGGATCACGAGTTCAAAGCCAGCTTCAGCAACTTAGCGAGGCTCTGAGCAACTCAGTGAGACACTGTCTCTAAATAAAATACAAAATAGGGCTGGGGATGTGGCTCAGTGGTGGAGTGTCCCTGAGTTCAATCCCCGGTTACAAAAAAAAAAAAAAGGATAGTCTTCTGTGACTCTTTAAGTTTTAGTGGAAAATATTTAAATTTTAAAAAATCTAATCATCCATGGAGGTCTGTCAAAATCATTAAGCAGTTTAACAACAAAAGCCCTGAAATGTGGGAATCTTTGCAATAATGCTTCAACAAGCAATGCAAATAAATAAGTACTCTATCCTTAACACTTTATACCATGTGCAAAAAGTAACTCAAAATTTATCACAGATCAAAATATTAATACAACTACGAAACATCTGAGGAAAACAAAGGAGAAAAATCTTAGTGACTGTGGGTTTGGGAAAATTTTAATAAAAAAATCAAACTATAAAATAAAGTAAGACTGTCAAAATTAAAATATTTGCTCTGCAAATGACACTATAGAAATGAAAAGGGAGACCAGAGACTGGAAAATATTTTTAAATGTACAACTGAGAACAGGACATTAGTGGTGTACATCTGTAATACCATTAACTTGAGAGGCTGAAGCAAGACAACTGAAAGTTCGAAGCCTGCCGTGGCAACTTCCTGAGACTCACAAAATTAAAAAAAAAGGGGGGGGGGAGGGGCAGGGGAAAAAGGAAGGATAAAGCACCCTTGGGTTCAATCCCCAGTAACACAAAATAAATGAATAACAAAAAAAAAAAAAAGGAAAAAACAAAGGAAAAAAAGTACATCTGGCAAAGGACTTGTGTTTAGAGTACATAAATTCTAAATTTAAGAAAACAGCTGGGCTTGGTGGTGTATGTCTATAATCCCAGCAACTGAGGAGGCTGAGGAAGAAGGATTACAAGTTTGCAGACAGCCTTGGCAATTTAGAGAAACCCTGTCTCAAAATAAAATGGCTGGAGATGTAACTCAGTGGAAAAGCATCCCAGTATTGCAAAAAATAAAAAACAAAAGACTATATCAGACAGTTCATCACAGAAGATATATGGATGACAAACATGAAAAGATACTCAACATTAATCATTATAGAAATACAAATTAAAACTATCAGTCACCGTAATGACTAAAATTAAAAAGACTGACCTTAGCAAGTGTTGGTGAGAATAAAGCAATGGAAACTCTTAAACTGCCTATGTAAATGTAAAGATAAATTCACTTTTGAAACAGGTTGGCAATTTCTCAAATACTAAATATATCCTTTTCATATGACCTACATCATATGATTCCCAGGTAGAATTCATCCAAGGGAAATGAAAAGACTAGTACACTAATGTTCAAGCACCTTTAACTGTAAAAAACCCAAACTGGAAATAATCTGCCCATTTTCCAACAGATGAATGAATTGTGGCATATCCAACCATATGAGATTCATACAAATTATTTACATAGGTGTGAATGAACCTCAAAATAATTACATTACATGGAAGAGCTACACCTCCTTTCTCAAAAAAAAAAGAAAATAGTGTGTGTCCATTAATATGAAATTCTAGAAAATGTAAATTAACCTATAGGGACAGGAAATAAATCAGAGGTTGACTGGAGATGGAAAAAGAATGACAGGAAAGAGAAAATAACTAAGGGGCATGAGGCCAATTTTGGAAGTGACAGATATATTATCTTGACGGT
This sequence comes from Glaucomys volans, assembly GCA_020662805.1. Lineage (NCBI taxonomy): Eukaryota > Metazoa > Chordata > Mammalia > Rodentia > Sciuridae > Glaucomys > Glaucomys volans. The sequence goes on along the minus strand of JAJEJO010048576.1, from coordinate 138,897 downwards.
GGGGTAGTTTAATGGGGATCAACACGTCAAAATTTATCAAATTACACACTTTTAAAGCATACAAATTGGGGATGGGGTGTAACACAATGGTAGATCATGTACTTAGCATGGGCAAAGTCCTGGGTACAAACTCCAGAGTGTGTGTGCATATGTGCATGCACGTGTGTGCACAAACACAAATTTATTGATTATCAATTTCATCTCAATGAAACTGTGAAAGAAAAAAAGGCTAAAGCTCTAAAAAGAAATTAGCTATCAGTCCTCAAAAAGACACGGAAAAACCTTAAACATATACTCCAATTGAAAGAAGTCAATCTAAAAAGACTATAGACTATATTATTTCAACTATATGGAAAAGGCAAAACTATGGAGTCAGAAAAAAATCAGGGTTGCCGAGGGTTCGGGATAAAGATGAAAAGGCAGAACATGGAGGATATTTAAGGCAGGAAAACTATTCTGCATTATACTACATATAGTATATTAACTATATGAGATGCATTTGGCAAAACCTATGTTATGTACAACACTAAGAATGAACCAAATTTAAATTATGGCCTTTGGGTGGTGATAATGTTGGTTCATTCATTGTAACAAATATCATTCCAGTGTGGGATGCTGATAATGGGATGGGGGAAGACCAAATAATTAATTACTTAATTAATTTAAGTAATCACTTAATTTTCTGCTCATTTTAAACTTTGAGAAACTATAGCAAAATAAACAGAAAATGATTTAAAAGACTGGAGAGAAAAAATTATTCTGATAATCAGCATATTTAGATCTATTCATGTTTGATTAAAAAGACTACAAAATGGTATTATTTCTACTCATTATCTCAGACAAAATGAAAAGGATTGATATTTTCAGTAAAATTCTCTTATCAGCTCCCATACTCCAGACTTATCCCCTACTCTCTAGTTCCTCTGTTGGCTCTATACTCTAACCAGTAACTTTTTCTTTTTACCTAATACTCTCTCCCCTTGTTGATTTAATATGCATTTATGCTTTTGATTGAGATGCCCACATAGATAGTGCCACTTTAGACTCTTCTGAACTCAGACCTGTATAGCCAACTGCCAACATAGCATTTTCTCTTGATGTCTCAATACCACTCAGGATTAGTGTTCCCCAAACTAAACTCTTAACATGTCCAGAACTCCTTTAGAACAGATCCTCTTTCAATGTTCTCACATCAGTGGCTTGTACCCTCTTGTGTGTATTTGCATGCCAGAAACATGAAAGTCAACTCTGACACCTCCCTTTTACTTGCTACTCCATACATACTATCAAATCTGCTGGGTTTATGTATCATTTGAGTCCATTTGTCTACATCTCTTTTGGCACCTCCTATTTCAAGGCACTTTCCATCTTCCTTCTGAATTACTATAAAATTTCTTTCCAATTAATCATCCCTCATCACCCTGGACCCTTCCAGGTAGTTTTATAACAACAGTCAAAATATAAATTTAAATCCAATTGTGATAACCCCCATTTCCCCTCCCTAAAAGTCCCTAATTTTCTCTCATCCTTAAAATAAAGACACATGTCTATATAGTCTGGTTACAGTTCATTTTGCAGAATTCCCTGCTTTTTTCCTATCAAATCTTTCTTCCCATAGCAGTGTTTACCATATTCCATCAACCTGCAGGGCCTCTGCATATGCGCATTCCTCTGCTAACTCTCTTACAATCTTTCAGACTTAATTTACCTTTACTTACTGAATTAAAAATGTTCATGACTTCCTAGACTAAGATGAATATTCATACCTTTTAGAAATTTAATAAACACTGTAAGGTCTCCTCTGGAGCATCTGTTGCCATTTTGTTTTAGTATTTAATTAATATTATTACTTTTTTCCATGTTATAAATTCTTCAGGGGTGGATACCACATCTGTGTAGCTCATACTTGTATTACCAGTGCTGGACACAAGGTAGCCATTCATTAAATATCAACTGACAAAGAAGTAATTCAAAGATGATAAAGTTAGGCTTATTGTACAATGATTTAAAATAAAGTAGATGTTATCCAAACATGTGAATGTATGTCACAGAGATGAATGAAAAAAACAGGCATGTAAGAATACTGTATGATTCCATTTAATAAGATGTTCACAAACAGACATAACTTAATGTTATAGACGTCAGAATCACAGCTATCTTCTGGAGTAACTTATATGGACTACGGTGCAGTCTAATGGGGAGCCATTAGGGAACTAGAATTTTCTCTATCAGGTTAGTGGTAATATGGAGATACACATAACCTATACTAATGTACAAATTTACCCCTTTTTACAGTACACTTTTCTGTATGTCATAGATCTCTAAAAAAAGAAAAAAATGAGAGGCATTTTGGGAAAATTCAGTAAGAAACTAAATATTGCTGAGAAATATGCCCACAAAACTTTGGTAAGTAAAAAGTCACTATAGACCAAGTTATATTATGATTTTGTTTCATTTTTAATGTTAATTATTGGGCTGGGGTTGTGGCTCAGTAGTGGAGCACTTGCCTAGCATGTGTGAAGCACTGGGTTTGATTCTCAGCACCACAATAAATAAATGAATACAATAAAGGTCTATCAACATCTAAAAAAACTATTTTTAAATAATGTTAATTATAAATAAACAAATTACAATGTATATATTAATACGGTACAAAGTAATGTTATATACATACACGCACATGGATGTATATTTACCCATACACAAAATGTGGACTGACTAAACCAAGCTAATTCACATCTATTCAAATACTTTTTGTGGTGAGAACATCTGAAATTTACTCTTAGCAATTTTGAAGTATACATTACTAACTTCAGTCAACGTGCTGTGCAATATACATTAAAAACCTTATTTCTCCTGTCTAAATGAAACTTTGTACCCTCTGATCAGCAACTCCTGGCTCCCTTGCCCCCAACCATCATTCAACTATCACACTGCTTCTGTGGGTTCAAATGCTTTAGATTCCACATGTAAGTGAAATTATGCAGTATTTGTCTTTCTGTGGCTGGCTTATTTCACTAAGCACAATGTCCTGCAGATTCATTCGTACTGCTGCAAATAATAGGATTTCCTTCTTTTTAAAGATGAAAGGGTATTCCACTGTGCAAATATACCAAATTTTCTTTATCAATTCATCCACTGATGGACACTTGGTTGATTCCTACCTTGGCTGTTGTGAATAATGCTACAATGAACGTGGGAATCCAGGTGCCTCTTCATACTAACTTCATTTCCTTTGGATATATACTCCAAAATGGGATTGCTGGATCTTATGAAAGTTCATTTAAAAATTTTTTAGGAACCTGCTATACCATTTCCCATAATGGGTGAATGAATTTACATTCCGACAACAGTATGCAAGGGTTCCCTTTGTTGTACATCTTCACTAACACTCTCATCTTTTTTGATAACAGTCATTCTAACAGGCAATATCTCACTGTGGTTTTAAATTGCATTAGTCATGCTGAGGATTTTATACACACACACACAACCTGCTGGCCATTTGTGTGACTTCTTTTGAGAAATGTCTATTCAAGCCCTTTGCCCAATTTTAAATTGATTTGTTTTCTTGTTATTGAGTTGAGTTCCTTATGTATTTTGGATATTTACTCCTTATCAGAAGTATGGCTTGCAAATATTTTAACCCAGTCTACTGGTTTGTCTCTTCCCTCTGTGAACTGCTTTCTTTGTTATGCAGAAGTTTTTTAGTTTGATATAATCCCATTTATCTACTTTTGCTTTCGTTGCCCTGAGCTTTGGGGTTCAAAACAAATTAGTAGTAGTAGTAGTAGTAGTAGTAGTAGTAGTAGTAGTGGTAGTGGTAGTAGTATTGCCCTAACCAATATCATATCATTTTTTTCTATGTTTTCTTCTAGTATTTTTACAGTTGCAGATCTTATGTTTAGGTCCTCAATTTTGAATTGACTTTTACATATGGTGTGAGAATTAAGGGTCCAATTATTGTACATTTGGATATTAGCTTTCCCAATACTCTTTATTGAAGAGACTGTCCTTTCCCCAGTGGGTAATTCTAGCACCTCTGTGGAAGAATCAACTGACTGCAACGTGAGGGTTGAACTTTGGGCTGTTTATTCTGTTCCACTGGTCAGTGTGTCTATTTTTAATGATGGTATCATGCTCTTTTAATTCCTATAGCTTCAAATCAGGTAGTATGATGTCTCCAGCTTTGTTCTTTAGATTGCTTTCACTATGAAGTTTTCTGTAGTTCCATATGAATCTTGAGATTCTTTTATCTATTTCTGTGAAAAATGATATTGGGGTTTTGATGGGGATCACACAAAAACCACAGATGGCTTTGGGACGATCTATAATGGACATTTTAACAATATTGCTCCAATCCATGAACATAGTATCTTCCATTTATCTGTACCTTCTTCAACTTCGTCCATGAATGTTTTATAGTTTTCAGGGTCTAGCTCATCCACCTCGATTAAATTTGTTTTTTTTTTTTTGTTTTGGGGTTTTTTTTGCTATTATAAATGAGATTGCTTCTTGATTTCTTTGATTTCTTTTTTTTCTTTTTTTTTTTTTTTGGTACAGGGGATTGGACTCAGGGGCACTCTACCACTGAGCCACATCCCCAGCCCTATTTTGTATTTTATTTAGAGACAGGGTCTCATGGAGTTGTTTAGGGCCTCGCTAAGTTGCTGAGGCTGGCTTTGAACTGGCAATCCTCCTGCCTCAGCCTCCCAAGCTGCTGGGATTACAGGCGTGCGCCACTGCGCCCAGCAGCTTCTTAATTTCTTTTTCAGATAATTCATGTAAAAGAGCATGACTGATTTTTGTATTCTGCAACTAAATTCATTCATTAGTTCATTTACTAAATTCATTTATTAGTTCTAACAGTTTTTTGGTGAAGTCTTAAGAGTTTTCTACACACAATATCATGTTGTCAGCAAACCACTCACATGTTCCTTTACTGTTTAGATGTCTTTTATTTCTTTTTCTTGCCGAACTTCTCTAACCAGGACTGCCAATACTATTTTGAATAGATATGGCAAGAGTAGACATCCTTGTCTTATTCCCTACATCTTGTTTTGATAAAATATACATATTTATTCTTTCCTCTGATTTCTACAGGTGACTGAAATTCCAACAAACTAGTGTAGACAAAAAAATCCATTTATTGACACGTATCTGGAAAGTTCACTTAGGCCCACATACCCACAAATAATTTTTATCAAGAAACTCTGTAAGCCAGGCACTGTGGTGCATGCCAGTAATCCCAGCAGGAGATTCAAGAGTTCAAACCCAGCCTCACCAACTCAAAGAAGCCCTTAGCAACTCAGAGATAGTCTGTCTTTAAATATTAAAAATGGATGAGGATGTGGCTCAGTGATTAAGCACCCCTGAATTCAATCTCCGGTACCAAAAACAAACCAATTCTGTGAAACTCTCATCCATCAGAAAACTAAAATATATTAGGGTACCCCTCAGCAGTGAACATGGAAATAATTGTGCTTGTACATCTGAAGAGAAATGTGCTATGCATGTTATAGAAGAAAGTGAAAACAGGCTATAGTTTTCAAACATGAGTCCCTAATTACAAAGACACAAAGATATCCTCTGAAAGGTAGGCATTTAAGCTGCTTCTCAGATGCACAACTCTTTAGCTTACTGCAAGGAAAATTACACCAAGAATTCACTTAATGATGACTCTGATTCTCAACACAACTACAGGAAATTCTAGGCTCACAAATGCTTAGGGCTTCCAAATATACAAGTATCCCCAAATCACACGAAATCCAATTCACACATAAAGCTTTATTTTGTTTTTTAAATTTTTTTCTGTAGTTGTAGATGGACAGCATGCCTTTATTTTATATGTTTATTTTTATGTGGTGCTAAGGATCAAACCCAGTGCCTCACACATGCTAGGCAAGAACTCTGCCACTGACCTACAGCCCCAGCCCCTAAAGCTTTATTGTCCTCGGTCTAAAATTGACACTCATATAATATCAGTTTTACAACTATTATATTTAAAGAATATGGAAGAATCAGGTATTTTTTATGTATCCCAAACAAATATTCCATTTTTTAAGTCATTCAATAATCTAAGTATTGACAATGACAGACTAAACCAGTAGAGGTTGCTCGAATCTATTTTGATTCACAAAAAAATGGTAATTTCACATGATTCAATCAAAAACTCAATATTGTTCTAGTTACTAGGCCACGACAGTCAAAAGACAAGCTCCCTGATGCACTTACACTATCAGTGTGTGTGTGTTACACACATACTTACTGGGGCAAGGGGAAAGGGGGACATAAATGAACAACCAAATATGGTGTATTAGATATTACTTACTTCAGAGAATAATAAAAGATTAAGGACAATAGAGAATATAAGAAAATGACTATTGCTCTTTTATAAGAGTGAACGGAGAGGGCTGCGGGTATGGCTCAGTTGGTAGAGTGCTTGCCTTGCAAGCACATAGGCCCTGGGTTCTAATCCCCAGCACCGCAAAAAAAAAAAAAAAAGAGTGAACAGAGAAGGTGTCAGTGATAACAAGTAAAATCCTAGAGAAAGAGGAAATAAGTCTCTTAGATCCTTCAACAATGGCAAAATCTGGTCACCAATATGAACTGGAGTATTAAAACAGTAATAGTTCTATTAAATTTACAACCAATCAATCTATACCTAATAATATGTACTATATATGTACATGCCATCAAAATTATCATTGTTCCTATAACCCCAGTGGCTCAGGAGGTTGAAACAGGAGGCTTGAGAGTTCAAAGCTAGCGTCAGCAAAAGCGAGGCACTAAGCAACTCCATGAGACCCTGTCTCTAAATAAAATACAAACTAGGGCTGGGGATGTAGCTCAGTGCCCCTGAGTGCCGCTGAGTTCAATCCCCAGTACCCCCCCAACAAAACTATCATTGTTTTCTCCAATTCTCATTCCACATGCAATACACGTTATATAAATACACTGATACAATTTAGATCTGAAATGTTCTCCCTGAAAGGTCACTGTGTTAAAGGATTGGTCCCTAGACTGTGGCACTACTGGAAGGAGGGAGAAACTTTTTAAAAGGTGGAAGCCTACTTGAAAAAGTTAGATCCTTGGGGATGGTGCCCTTAAAAAGGATATTGGGACCCCTGTCCCTTTCTCTGTCTTTTGCTTCTTAGCCACCATGCAGTGAGCAGCTTTCTTTACCTTGTACTCCCACTACGATGCGCTGCCTCGCTGCAGGCCTAACAGAAGGAAAACCAACCATGGACTCAAACCTCTAAAACTGTGAGCCAAAATAAAACTTTCCTCCTTATAAATTGATTCTTAAGTGTTCTGTCACAGTGACAGAAAGCTTATTAATAAACACTCATTTTTTAATTCATGTTTTCAATCTAATAAATATGTGTTAACAACATACATAAAAGATCATTCTTACATCTTTTGGAGAACCTGGGCCATCACAACCCCATTCGTTAAATCTTCCACGGTCTGGCATGGTGTATCCACATTAAATGTCTGGATCTGAAGGAAAAAAAGATTCTATGGTTAACCATAAAAGATTTCTTGGGCTTTTGCAGGGTGATTACCTCATCTTAGGGGTTAAAACAAATGTTTTAAAAAAAAACAACTGGAAACTTCTTCCTTTATGGGAAATTTCCTATAGATTATTATTTTAATTTTTGATAAGACAAATTGTGGTAGACTGGCCAACTTCCCAGTATTCCTTCTAACCACAGATGATCAATCTAAGAAAATCATGGTACCTTTGGCCCCTTTACCAATGACTAAGGGAAAAACAGGGTAAAGACAATTTGGAACAAAGAGATACACAGAGATGTTTCTGGGAGAGAAAAGTCACTCTATTGACATGAGTAAGTCTGTGTTGCCTCAATTATTGCTAGCAGTCATCTTTTGAATATTAAAGCAATTAGTCTTACAATGAGGCCAAGGTAACAGAAAACAGAGAGGAGGAAGACAAAGAACTAGGTACTTGGGGTAAAAATTGAACCCCTGAATTAAAAAACCTTAAAGTCTCCTATTGTGTGAGATAAATTTCTTTCTTGTTTAAGCCTGGCCAGGTTTAGGGTTCTATTACTTAGTGTCAAAGTATCTTTGCATAGATGGAGAAGTCATATTTACCATGGTTAGGTTAGGCTTTCATTTCAATATATTTTGAACATTATATTTTATTTTAAAGTTCTGGGTGTTTTCTGTGTTCTTGAGGTAGGGTCTCACGATGCTGCCCAGCAGGGGCTCACAATCCTCCGCCTCAGCCTTCCAAGTATCACAGATTATAGGTATATACCACTATACTCAACACATTTTAAGATTTTTGATAAATAAATGTTATGGTTTAGATATTAAGTGTCCTCCAAAAGCTCATGTGTGAGACAATGCAACGAAGTTTAGAGATGAAATGATTAAGTTATAAGAGGTTTAATGTAATTGGGGCATTAATCCCAATAGGGATTAACTTGGTGGTTAACTATAGGCAGGTAGGGTGGGGCTGGAGGAGGTGAGACACTGGGGGCATACCTTTGGGGTTTATATTTTGTCCTTGTTGAGCAGAGCTCTCTCTACTACCAGATCATGACCTGAGCTGCTTTCCGCCACCACACACTTCCACCACGATGTTCCCAAGGAATGGAGTTGGCCATCTATGGAATGAGAGCTCTAAAACTGTGAGCCCCAAAATAAACTTTTCTTCCTTAAAATTGTTCTTGTCAGGTCTTTTGTTCACAGCAATGAAAAAGGTGACTAAAGCAGAAATTGGTACCAGGAGTGGGGTCATTGCTGTGACTAACCTGACTAGGTGATTCAGAAGCTTTTGGAGCTTTTTGGAATTTGTGGAAGGAACTTTGAAAAGTTTAGCAATGCAAGCTAGAAAAGTTTTAGACTGTTGTAAGCGAAGCTTAAAGGGAAATTGTGATGGTACCTCAGAAAACCAGAATGCTGAAAGGCCTGTGCACAGTAAACACCGAGCTCATGAGGTTTTAAAGGAAAAGGAGGACTCTAATGGAAATTGGACTAGAAGTCATTTGTGTTGCCTTCTGGCTAAGAAGTCTGCATTTTGCCCATATCCTGAGACTTTCTGTGGGGCTGAATTTAAAGATGATGGACTTCTTAATCTGGTAGAAGAAATTTCTAGGCAGCACAGCATTCGGGGGTAGCATGGATATTGCTGACAGCTTTTAGTCAAGTTTATTGGTAATCAGGAACAGAAATCAAAGCAGAAAGACTTGAAGCACTTGCAGTTTGGGCAGAAAACTGATTAAAACTGGGATTAAAGAATGTGTGTGTTGCTAAAGACATTACAGTCACAGTGTTGGGGTTGTGGCTCAAAGGTAGAGTGTTTGCCTCACATGTGTGGGGCACTGGGTTCAATGCTCAGCACCACATAAAAATAAATAAAGGTACTGTGTCCATCTATAACTAAATATATATATTACTGTATATATACATTACAGTCACTAAAGAAATGCTAAAGACTGCCCAGAGACGATATCTAAGGTGGCTTGAGCTCATCTCAGGAACTGGAAAGACCATACCCATCTCAGGCTCAAGGGTGTAAAAATAAAAATTCCTTTGAGCAAAGACCAGTGGGGCGCCCTACTTGCACAAGAGGGTTCAGTAAGTTTTTTCAACATATTCAGCTACTCAGGCACTCAGAGATTGTTACAGCCATGGTCCTTGGAGGCTTGGCTACTGCCCAAGATGGCATCAGACCTTGGCATTTACCACATGATCCTGGTTATGTGGGGCTGCAGGATGCAGGAATTTGGAGGTCATTGAGGCTTCTACCAAGATTTCGAAGGCCTGGAAGGCCAGGCAGTATGGCAGGGTCAGAGTTCCTACAGTTTGCATCTATAGGGCAATGTACAGAAATATGAGGAGGAACTGTGGGAGCCATGTATGAACTACAGATATTGTTTAGGCCATTAATGCAGGAAAGTTGCTTTTCTGGGACCTCCTGGGTGAAATCCCCAGTTTGAGAAAGCCCAGATCAGGCTGGCACCTTGCCTTAACTCACAGCCCCAGGTTCAAACACAGTCATCTGGAGATGGGCATAACCTGCCAAGCACCAACCACCTGTTTCTCCCTGACTCCTAGCCCATTTTTTTTCCTGAAGGAGCTCCTACTGATCCCCTTTAGTCTGTACCACTATAAATAAAACAGGTACAGGTTTTTCTCTTTGTTAGGGTCGGACCCATAAGTCTGATCCACCCATTCCGCCCTCACTTTTAATATATTTGTTGTCTTCTGTGTTTATTCTGTAATACCACTTTCATAGCTTTTATTTTGCAGGCAGCCCACACCTCTAACAGTTACCCATTCCCTCCCCATGCAGGTCATGAGCTAGAAGAGACCCCCAAGATTCAGAAATACCAGTATCATGGGACATCTATCAAGGAAAACTGCAAGAATTGAGCAGACAACCCAAAAGAGGCCATAAGGGCTGCAACGAGCAAAGTAATAGGGGTGGAGCTGCACAAACCCTCTGGAGAGAACATGAGAATGCCATGTGTCCCAGATGCTAAACATGGAGCTATAGGACTTATATGACCAACTGAGTTTTGGTCTTGCTTTAGTACCATCTCTTCTTTCTATGCTCCTATTTTTCTGAATGGAAAAGATTACTCTGTACCTTTATATATTGCATATGTGTGACTTGCTTTTGATTTTTACAGGAGCTCATGCTGAGAGTTTGTCTTGAGTCTCAGTGGAGACTTTGGACTTGGACCTCTGGGCAACGCTAAAATTGCTAACACTATGGAGACTCTTGAAAATGGACTGTGTATTTTGCATGAGCTTTTGGGGGCCAGAGGTGAAATGTTATGGTTTAGATATAAAACCTCATGTATGAGACAATTCAAGAGTTTAGAGATGAAAGGATTGGATTTTAAGAGGTTTAACCTAATCAGTGTATTAATCCCCTGGTATTGATTAACTTGGTGGTAACTACAGGCAGGTGGGGTGTGGAGGTGGGTCCTTGGGGGCGTGTCCTTGGGGTTTATATTTCATTCTTGTTGAGCAGAGCTCTGCTTCTTGCTGGTAAAGTCCTGAGCTGCTTTCCTCCACCACACCCTTCCACCATGATGCTCTGCCTTGAGTCAGGCCCTGAGGAATGGAGTTGGCCATCTATGGAATGAGACCTCTAAAACCATGAGCACCAAAAAGACTTTTCCTTCTCTAAAATTTTTCTTGTCAGGTCCTTTGTTCATAGCATAAAAATCCTGTCTAAAACTGAAATACTGTAGCAATTTACTCTTACTAACAGTGAAAGAATTCTACTTCTCTGCATTACCCTGCATTTATAAGATTAATAAAATCTTATAAAATGAACTATTAACAATAGTCATAGCTTCTTCAAATTTTACATAGAAGAGTCCTGTGAATAATAACGGTTAAATGGCAGAGGCCACAGGAATTATCTTAAAGTTCCCTACAGAAGGTAGTTTTTACTTAGGCAAATATTTGGGAGGGTGGTGAGAAGCTCCCAACCTAATACATACACTAATAAAATATTAGTAAATGAGCCAGATGCAATTGTACATGACTGTGGTCCCACAGTCATGGGGATGTATGTAGCTGGTTGAAGAAGCAGAATTGTGAATTTGAGGCCAGTCTCTGTGACATAGACCCAATTTCCAAAAAAAAGCAAATTAATAAATAAAACAAATACATATCATCTGCAGGAACTGATTTTGAACTTTACTCCATTACTTTACCACATTATCAGACATCACATAATGTATTAATGACTTAAAAATAAATACTTGTTTTCATTTTAGCATTGATAAATTAATGGCCCACTTTAAAAAAAAAAAAGTCTTGGGCTGGGGATATAGCTCAGTTGGTAGAGTGTTTGCCTCGCAAGCACAAGGCCCTGGGTTCAATCCCTAGCACCGCAAAAAAAAAAAAAAAAAAAAAAGTCTTTCTTGTAGGTTTGTTTAGAAGGAAAGTGAGGCAACAATGAGGATCACATCTCATTTATCTCTTTGTCACTAGCCTTACCACAATGTCCCAATGTCCCACACAGAATGAGCCCACAGTGTGAATATTTCTTCAAATTTAGTGAACTGATTTTAATCTCTAACTGTACTTCTAAAGTGCTGTGTAATCTTAGATCTTTCATCTCAGTTTTTCCATGTAAAGATTGAGGAAAAAAACCTTGTGAAGGGATGAGTTGAGGGATGAATGAGAAAACAAGTATGCATTAGTTATTCTGAAGTATAAAGTAATGGTCCCCAAACTTGGTATACATGAGAATTACCTGGGAAGTTTTCATTTTGAAAATGCACATTTCTTAGCCCTGGTTACTCAATCAGAATGTGTGTGTGTGCACACACAGGAGCTGGAAAATCTTTTTTTTTTTTTTTTTTTTTTTTTGGTACTGGGGATTGAGTCCAGGGGTACTCTACCACTGAGATACAGTTCTTCCCAGCCCCAGCCCTTTATTATTTTTTTTTTCAAATTTTAAGACAGGGTTTCTTTAAATTGCTTAAGGTGGCTCAAACTTGTGATACTCCTGCCTCAGCCTCCCAAATAGCTGGGATTACAGGTATGAGCCACAGTACCCAGTGCTGGGAATGTTCTGAACAAGTTCATCAAATAACCTTCCACAGCTGGACACTGATTTAACATTTGGAACCCTCTAAAGCACTATGGGATACAAGATTATTCTTTTCTCTAAACCCCTGTGGGGGCTGGAAGGGAACCCAAGGTCTTTTGCAAGCAAATGCTCTCTATTATTGAGCTCTATCCCCACCTAGGACACAGGATGAGAAAACCACCTGTGGTCAATCAGAAGAAACAATTCAATAAAGCAAGTAATTTTTAAAAACAAGAGAGCTAATTGTAAGACTTGATCTGTTTTTCTTTTAGGATTCATAGAAAGCTAAATTTTCATTTTGATTTTTAAGATGTGGCACCCAATTATCTTCTCTGTGTTATAATAAAACCAATGAATTGTAGCCCTTAAAAAGACAAAGTTTATGATATGTGGATAATCTATATGTTTTTTAAAAAATCTATCTGATAGGACATACAGTTTGCTTTGCCTTGCAAAAACTTTTTAAAAGTTCCTAAGATTCTGATTCTGCAGCTTTCGACTTCTTTCAATTATCAGTATCTTTATGCTCCATGTTGTGAGAAAAAAAAGTTAGAACACTTCCCATGGGACTGTTAGAACAGTCCCATTTACCTTGTGACCCATTTGTAATTCATGAACAAAAAAGCCAAAAGACTTTGACAAGGGTAGTTATTAAAATTAAGTCTGAGTCCTCAAAAAAAAAAAAAAAAAAAAAAAAACTACCACCTACCAGTTCTATGCTAACACCTGTAGGTCATTTCAGAATAGCAGTAGGGTAAAATTGAAACATAACTGCATTTAACTGCATTAAGCAATAAAATTTTAACTGAAGGGCAGAATTTTCTACCTACTCTTTTAATTCCACTAAGCTCTATGAACACTATCCAACTCTCCCCCTTCCTTACCTCCAAAAATACAAGAAAAGTAAAGCATAAGATCACCTGGTAATAACAGTAGTAGTGGTTCATAAACAGGCGAGTTTTGTTCCCTAGGAGACATTTTTGGCAGGTACAGCTAGGAGGGTGCTATTAACATTTAGTAATCGATGTTACTGTTAAATGCCCTATGAGGCACAAGGCAGTGCACACAACAAAGCACTATCCAGTCCAAAATGTCAAATGGTAATAAGGTTAAAAAAACCCTGCTCCAGAGCAGTGGTTCTCAAAATGTGGTTCCCAGGTCCCTAAGGACACATCACCTGGAAACTTCTAAGAAATGCAAAATCTCAGGCCCTAGACCTACAGAATTAACAACTCTGGCCCTGGGCACAGCAATGAAAAATACTCCAGGTAATGTTGATTCAATGCTTATGCATGGGAACCGTTTCTGGAGTTGGTAACATTAATGATGAATGCCACTAAAACACATAAATGCAGTATGAATTAAAACCAGGATTCAAACTTAGGTAGGCTAAGATTAGAAGTTATATTCTGAACTACCATGCTTTACTGACCCTCTCTTTGAGTGCTTTAAGCCTTCATACATCAGAAATTTCTTTATTCTTTCATTAAAAGATCAAAGTTCTAGGTAGGTTGGAGTTAGGCAGAGGAGAGACAATGGAATGCAGGAGATACAACCATAATCATTTTACCCTTCCTAATTCTATACATGAGTTTGTATTTTATACGCTTCTAAATAATAACATGAAAATAATAAGGATATGTTCAGGTTTCTATATTTCCCAGAAGTGAGGCAAGCCTATATGATAATTCTCTTTTCATTTAGCTTACTGCCATCAACAATGTCTTTTTTTGTTTGTTTTGTTTTGTTTTTTTGGAACCAGGGATTGAACTCAGGGGCACTTGGCCACTGAGTCACATCCCCAGCCCTAATTTGTATTTTATTTAGAGACAGGGTCTCACTGAGTTGCTTAGGGCCTTGCCCTTGCTTAGGCTGACTTTGAACCAGCAATCCTCCTGCCTCAGTCTCCCGAGCCGCTGGGATTACAGGTGTGCGCCACCACGGCCGGCTAACAATGCCTTTCTTAGCAGCTTTTAAAGCCTGGGAAAGGGGATGGGAATGTAGGTCAACAGTAGAGAGTATGCTTACAATGTGCTCGGCACTGGGTTCAATCCCCAGCATTGTGAAACAACATATAAAACCTAGGAAAATGCAATTCACGTACCTTTCAAGAAATTAGGTTTGACAGGTGTAAAAGGCAGGGGAGATTTTTTTTCTTTCTAACAGGTAGGAATACATTTTGACTCAGAGGGTGGGGAGAGGAGGTAGAGTGGAAATTTTTAAGCACACCTAGCGGAGCTTGCTTGCTGCATAAACTGATTTGGAATTTAGGCTTAAGATGTTTTCCACTGGTAGGATGATACTTTGTCTTTTCATAAGCATTCCTCTTTCAACAAAAATTTGAAACATGCAGTTCTTGAGTTCTCTGATACAATGGCAATTTATCCAGCATTTGGGGCAACAAGATTCAGTTTCACAGGAGTGAATTCTGCATAGGTGACTAAAAGTCATTCCTTTATATCCTTTATAAAACCTGAGCTTTTATTTTAACCATGTTGAGTGGAAGAATTTCTAAAACATACATCTCTCCTGTCTCAAACTACATGAAACATAATTAAAATAATCTCATGTTTGGTATTAAAGACCATAAATCTGATCTTCTATAACTGAACATGCAGTTTCTGGAGATACACAAGGCTGTCAGCCAGAAGACTGAATCACCAGGCTGCACTGTCAGTTCTTGGGATTTCTCTATCACTGACAGCTGTCTGAATTTGCTAGGTGTTGTAGTCACCTTCTAGCCTATGGTGTGCTAAAAAAAAAAAAAAAAAAAACACAATCAAGTTGACTAGAAGTTCAATTATTCTAAATGGTCGTTCTTTCTTTAGAGTGTTATTATATACATTTTTCTTTATATTAGGTTTTGGATTTGCATTCAGCATTTGTCTGACCTCCAGATAGAAGTGTTATTAGACTAAACCTACGTTTTGTGCTGCCCCAAACATAAATATTTTTTCTTTTTATAATGACAGACAAAAGAGAACAAACCCAGAATTAAAATTCTACTTTGAAATATTTTAATAAATGATGTTTTAAAAGGTACCTTTGTGGACCCTACCCTCCAGTTTTGTAATCAATAATCTCTAATCTTATCTTCTCCAGATCTTTTCTTTGATGAGGCTTCCAGTGACATTTCAGAAAGTCTATAATACCAAATTCCTTGACCTCTCCTTCAGCTGATAAGGTGGATTATCCCTATTTCTGACACTGTATCCCATTCTAAACATACTGAGGGGGGTGGTGACTGGGGATTGAATCCAGAGGTGCTTTATCACTGAGTCACATCCTCAGCCTGTTTTTTATTTTTTAATTTCAAGACAGGGTCTCACTAAGTTGCTTGTGGCCTTGCAAAATTGCTGAGGCCGGCTTTAAACTTGGGATGCTCCTGTCTCAGCCTCCCAAGCAGCTGAGATCACAGATGTGCTCCACAGTACCCGACAATTCTCTTAAACTTAATGGTTCTGTAAGAAACCTTTCAAATTTGTTCTGACTTTTCCACTTTTTATAAGGATTTTCAAATAACTGCACCATTATTATTATTATTATTATTATTATTATTATTGTTTTTTGCAGATGCTCTTCAAATATATCTCTATTTTTGTAACTTCTTTCTAGACTTTAAACAATGTATCACCACTTCAGATGCAATTAGCTTCCTCATCTGCCTTCTTGCTTCTTTTTCTAACATTATGGGAGGCTGAACTGAATAGTGACTTGTACAGATCCAAAAATTGAAACTCTGAACATCCTCACCCTTCTGTTTACAACCTTTGCAAATCTATTTCTTCCACAGAATCAAAGAATCTACTAATTCTTTCCTTTATCTGTCTCTCCCCTGCCTAATCAAATCTTGCCCACATCATGCAACTTATCAAAATCCTCTTTTCTAAAACCCAGCAGGGAAGCCTATCTTTTTGCCTGCAGTTGGAACTATTAGTTGAATGTTAATTTGAATATCAGTGAAAACAATCTCAAAACTCAAAAATGGTTTAATAAAAAACTAACAGAATACATCAAATTCTACCACTGTATATATTCTGGACTCCAGAAGACATAATTTGATTCATGATGTAGCCAAATTATAGAAACCTCAGACACTACTTTCATTCACTAACTCAAGGTGATGCTTCTCAAACCTTTCCAGCAAAATGCCCCTGCACAGGAAACAGTAATGTATATACTCCAGGAATCTTAACTTGTAACCCAAGGCACCACAACAGAATTCCTTTGATATGTATTTTACCTTTAAAATTAACACAATGGGCCGAGGGCT
The DNA here is from genome assembly GCA_020662805.1 of Glaucomys volans. Taxonomy (NCBI): domain Eukaryota; kingdom Metazoa; phylum Chordata; class Mammalia; order Rodentia; family Sciuridae; genus Glaucomys; species Glaucomys volans. Next base: position 122,032 of record JAJEJO010048576.1, on the reverse strand, counting down.
GTAGCTAAGTGGTAGAGCCCATGCTCAGCATGCAGGAGGCCCTGGGTTCAATCTCCAGCACCCAAAGCATATATAAATAAATGAAATTAATACAAATACCATAGTAGCCTCCGTAAATACATTTGTGTTCTTTTAGAAAGGCCATTTAACATTTTTAGCAACAAGTAAAACAAATGCTCCAGAAAGGAGCACTTGGTCTATCCTATGGCTCTGCATACCCTGTACCCCGCACCAGAATATGAAACATATTTACTATCCAGCTCTTGAAGGAGCTACTAAAGGCACTACTGTTGACATTAGAACCCAACACTTTTACTTTAATAATTTCAAATTAGAATCCCACAATGTTGCCCCAAAATGTCTTTGAGTTCCACTGCTGATTCCCCAAATACCTTCCAGCTTTACTTAAATTATTTTTTATACTTTTTATAAGTACCTGCACATCGCTTAATTTCTAATTGCTCAAATGGTCCTGGCATCTTGAATATTCTGCCCCTGGTGCTTCTTCATATTTTTTCCTACACTCGCTTAGAAATATTTCTTTTATTTTCCAGTGGGCAGGGCTCATCCCTCAAGGGGCTACACTCATCCTTCATGAAGGTTACAACAAAGGCGAGAAACGTCATAACCAGGGGTCCCGAGAGCCTCTACAGAGTGCCGGGGCACCGCTTTGGTGTCCCAAGAAGCTCGAGAGCAGACCGCCAGCGCCGCCGCAGCTGCAAACAACAATCCTAATTACAGTGTCGCCAGCACCCCATCATTATCTTCCACCGGGCCGGTTTCCACTCGAAGAACAGCCAACAAACACCTCAGCAAAGCAAGTTTCTCTCGACCCTGGGCCGCGCCTGTCACCATCCGGGTCGCGCCCCGCTGACCCGGCCGGGCCGCGGGTGCAGTCGCGGCCCGCACCGGCGTCCGCAGCTCCGCCCGCCCCAAGCCCCGGATGTGACGGCACCGCCGCCCTCGGCGCTCGACCCCCGGGACAAGCGTGAGGGTACCCCGGAAAAGCGGCCCTCGGAGGGGGGTTTTCCATCGGCCCGCCGTCATCACATACCCAAGTGAGAAGACTCTCGCACAGCTCCACCCGCTCCACCGACTCCACGTTGAACATCTTCCTCTGCTGGGGCTTGGCAGCGCCTCCCCACCTAGCCAGAAACCGCGGCCGCTTGGCCTGGGGTTGGTCCGGAGGGTCCGGGCAGCTGACCGGGCCTCTGGCCCACCTCCTTCGCGCGCCCTGACCGCCTACACTCGCCGGCACTGGCAATGAGTCCCGCACCGTCACCCCCGTGCCCCTCCTTCTCCTTTCACTCGGGACTGCGCGCCGCCGCGAGCCCACGGCCACGCCCGCCACCCCGCGTCCCCGCCCCCGGCCGCCTACACCGCCTCCAGCGAACTCCGCAGCCGGCGAGCGCCGCGGCGGCGAGCCACTGCGCACAATCGAATTGCACTCCGCCCGCGCGCCCCGACGCCGGCCGCAGCGTGCCCGACGCGCACGCGCCCGGCCTTGCGGCGCGGGTCTTCCTCGCCCGCCCGCCGGCTCGCGCCCTCACGGAAGCTCAGATGTGCGCGTGCGCCTGCGCCCGCACTTCAAATTAAGAAAGGGACGGCTTGTGGTTGCCCTGGTGGGGTGGCGGGGGCACTCCCAGGAAATAATCTTTAATCTCTGTCACCAGGAATTGGCGAGGTAGTCCCTCTGCGGTGGAGAGGTACGCGTCCCCCCCACTCCTCGGCCGCGAGTGCGTCGCCGGCCACGCCCCCGAGCCCAGGCCGGCGGATGCGCGGGGTCGCCTCTGGGCTGCGCGCGGAAGTCGCTGCCTGCGGGCCAGGGAAACCGGGCCGGATCCCGAGCCTCCCGGCGACAGTGGAACGGCTAGGTGGAGGGCGTCTGGGTGGTTTTAAGTGGGTTTGGCCTGCGCTGAGGAAAACCAGTCGTTCTCTATTGGGCCTCTTGAAGCCTCGACTCCCCGAAAACTTTACTTGAAGTAGGAGAGGGTGGACGCTAGTTCCCCAGTCCTTAAGGACTGCAAGTGCTTAGGCCCTGTTTCTCCAGGTGTTCGGAGTAGGCTTCCCTAATGAAGAGGTGCATCGTTATCGCGTTCTCGCCCTTTTAGACGCACCAGCCTCTTCAGGCTGATACATTTTTAAAGCTATTTAGTATGTGCAGAAACTCGCATACGACATACATGTTTAAGGCCTAATGAATGAAACACTCAGATTGCCGGCTCCCTAGGAGTCGTTTCGCCCGCATCCTGTGTGTTCTTGCCGTAATTCCTTCCCAATAATTTTTCCATCTATGTATGCATGCAATATAGTTTTCCTTTGCCTGATTTTGAACTTATGTGAATGGAACCATATTCTGTTTTGTGACTTTCAATTACTATTAAATTTGTTATATAAGGTAATTTTTAATCACTGTCTGGTATTCCATTATGTGGATTTAGCAGTGTGTCCATTCTGTTGATGTGCATTCTGTTGTGGTTTGAGGCTGCTCAGAACAATTGTTATAAACGTATCTGGATTCCATGCAAAGGTGCTGGGGTTTCTAAAACACGAACCTTGAGGTCCTGGAAGAATGGTGGATTCATAGGGTGTGCATAGCTACTTAATAATGCAAACCTTTTATTTCTAGTAGTGCAAAATTAACTTCCCAAGACACTCATTTTGAGGTTCCTGGAGTCCACACCCCGCCCCTCCCGCTAATGAAGTGTAAGCTCAGTGGTACAGCCCTTGCCCAGCACGTTTAGGCTGGGTTCAATCCCCAGTACTGCAAGCGGGGGAAGTAGATATTCTCAGCACTGAGAAGGGCCAAGATGGTACTGAGTTTTTAATGATGGCTCATAGATTACTAGCTAACTGCACACACATGATGATTTATCATTATTTTGTGAACGTAAGAAAATACTACTTACCACTTGAAGTGTTTTTTTTTTGTTTTGTTTTTTGCTTTTGTTTGTTGTTTTGGTACCAAGGATTGAACTCTCATGTGCTTAACCACTGAGTCACATTCCTAGCCCCTTATTTTTTCATTTTGAGACAGAGTCTTGCTAAGTTCCTTAGGGCCTCACTCAGTTGCCAAGGCTGGCTTTGAACTTGCTACCTCCTGCCTCAGCCTTTCCAGCCCTTGGAATAACAATCCTGCGCCACACCCAGCTCCACCTGAAGTCTTCTCAGTGGTCTTTCTTGCAAACATTCTTCCTTACACCAAGGGGGAAAAGCCTTTAGAAAATAAAATGTGAATCTCTTGCTTTTGGTTCCTCTGTTGATGCCTCTGAATCTATGTCAAACCAGAGTTCCTTCATTCCATTCTAGGTTGTTTCTGTAGATTACCAGGCACTGTAAGTGACTATGCCCTTCTAGACAAGTAAATAAACTCAGTAAGTATATGTTGTGCTGACTTTATGCACTGGGTCCTATCCCTTGTTGGAGGGGCTATGATATTGTAGTAAGCACCTTTTCTCCAAGTGCTCAGGTTTTCAAGGGTTTGACACAGTTGATCTAAAGCCTTCTTTTTCAAGCTGGACTGCTTACCCACTTTGCTTTTCTGCATGAGATTGCAGTGTTCTTGAGGTTTTATTTTGTAGCTCCACTTAGACTTGATGGAAATTTTATTAAAAGATTGTTGAATGAGTAATTGCAGAAGCCATGAGGCCATCAAATTTCTGTATGAACATCAGGAGACCCAGAGTTTCTCCTTTGTTCCAAGAAGTCCTAAAATTTCCCATTTTCCCCTGTTATTGCAGTTGGTTTGGCTGATTTTTGGTTTTGGTTTTTATTTTCCTCTCCCTTCCCTGAAGTTCAGGGAAAAGGCCCAGGAGAGGTGCATTGAACTTGTCTTAGCTGGCTTCTTCCTTTGGCTAAATGGAGGTTAGTTGTTATCCATAGATGTTTATCAGATTGATGTGAACATGGTGGTGGCCTCTATGGTGGTGTTCCCAAATTCATCCAGTCTTCCCAGAGAACAGGTACCTTAGAAATTTAAAGAGAGTTTGAGATGCTAAATGGTACAGCTATTGCAATATTATAAGGCACAACTTCTATCATAGTTCTGCTGATTCCTTGACAGTTAATAATGGTAATCAAAATGTTATCTTTCATTTGCTAAGAACCTGTAAATTGTGCCCAGCAATATGTTAACTGCTTTATCTTTATATTCTCATAGTAAATTTCACAAGGTTACGCTTTTTAGTTTTTGTCCAAAATGGCAAAATGGCAGTTTGATGTGATTCAACCTAATTTTATGCAGTTTTTACATATGAGTAAGCTGAGACTCAAACTTCACATAAGTATACAGTTGTCTGGCTCCAAAGCTTATGCTTTCTTTGCTATATTAAGCTACTCCTTAGTAAGATTTAGCTAGCTAAGCAGTAGCAAAACCAGTTCCTCTTCAGATTTCTGTAGGTTATGCCTTCCAAGACCTTTGGTATTTGGTTTTGTAAAAACTCAAAAACAGAATACTAATAACTTTATTTTCATATTTCACAGGATTCCATGAAGTACATTAAATGTTATGTTCTATACATTTAATAACCTTGTTTCTGGGTTTCAAGTAAACAACATTTAGTGGCCCCTACAACATATAAGACTTTGCACTGCTCAAGGGTCCTGAATGAAAGGACTTCATAATACAGAGATCTTAGCAATTGACATTCCCTGTAGTCCATATGGGTGCCTCCATTTGCCCTTCAGGGATGCCTTGGAAGACAGCATCAAGTAATAGAGGGAGTAACTAGGTGTTAAGAATGGGTATGGAGCTGGGTGCCGTGGTGCATGCCTGTAGACCCAGTGGCTTGGGAGGCTGAGGCAGGAGAATCTCGAGTTCAAAGCCAGCCTCAGCAAAGCAAAGCACTAAGCAACTCAATGAGACCCTGTCTCTGGGCCAGGGATATTGCTTAGTGGTCGACTACCCCTGAGTTCAATCCCTAGTACCCAAATGACAAAAAAAAAAGGATATGGAAAGAACTTTGAGGCCTAATTTGCATCTCAAATTTGCATCTCAGTGGAAGAGGCAGATACTGGCTTTGTTTTTATTGTTAAAGTAATACATATTTGAAAAGGCTTTAAACTATAGAACTGTATCCTGGGGAAGAGGATGAGATGATGGTCTGGCTCTCCCCTTCCAGTCCCCCCACTGCATTGCATAAAACCACTTTTAATTTGGTTCTGTATCTTGCCCAAATTAATTTCTTTTCTTTTATTTCTTTCTTTCTTTTTTTTTTTTTTTTTTTTTTGTGCTGGGTTAGAACCCAAGATCTCATTCATGACATTCATGCTGTACCACTGAACTACAATCCTAGCCCCATGACTTTTTTCTATTTTGAAAAATGAAAAATGTTGTGGTAAAAGAGGCTGAAGAAATCATGTAGCTCAGCTTTAACATTTTGCAGAAGGGGAGAGGTTCTGAGAGAATGTGGGGTCTCCTTAGTAGAACTGAAACTAAAATCCAGGCTATTAATGTCCAAGGAGCTAAACGAGCTGCAATTAAGAACCTGTGGTATCAGGTTGAATCAGCCTCACTATATATTTCTAAACCAGCACTGACTGAAAAATAGAAATAGGAAAATTGTAATCCAGGTTGACTTTGGAATTCATCTTCAAGATTGAGTTATTATGTCAACTCCTTGAGTAGGAAATTGTGATCTTTTTGTATTGTTTATCCCGTTTTCTTAAATCAGACCATCCTCTTTCTAAACTGAGATTGCAGTATAATATAATACCTTATAATACCTCATTTTTGAGCCCTTGATTCCTTTTTAACTCTGATTAAGCTATGGCAAAAGTACTATATAGTTCCTCAACATAGACCTAACACCATTAGTAGATTTCCATGGGACACAGTGCACTTTTTTTTTTTGTTCTCTTAACAATGTTGCAACCTGCTATAAATGATGCAAATAACATTATATGGACATGTAATACCTAAAATATCCTGGATACCTGAGCTGTTGGAAGTATGTAGGAAACAATATCTTAAGGGTGTAATTGCATAGTAGTTAAATTATGGACAGTATATATACATTTTGTACAGTAGAATTTAATCACATTATCACTGATCACACATGCAAAGGCAGGGAAACAAATGTAACACATCTTTTTCTTTTTCCTTTTTTGTGGTCCCAGGGATTGAATTTAGGGCTTTACATATGCTAAGCAAGTTTTTTTTTTTTTTTTTTGGAACCAGGGATTGAACTCAGGGACACTTGGCCACTGAGCCACATCCCCAGCCCTATTTTGTATTTTATTTAGAGACAGGGTCTCACTGAGTTGCTTAGGGCCTTGCTAAGTTGCTGAGGCTGGCTTTGAATTCAGCGATCCTCCTGACTCAGCCTCCCAAGTAGCCTGGATTACAGGCGTCCGCCACCACACCCGGCCAGCTTCTTTTTTTTTTTTTTTTTAACTACTAAGTAGTAGGCTGCCTAAATGTATAACATGGGAGAAAATATGAACAATATAATTACAATGTGTCTGTTGGCGCACTTAACTTGCAAAGCACTTTGGCTTCTGTTTAATTTGGTTTAATTCTCACAACTCTGAAGTAATTAGATTCAGTAATTAGAGGCCAGGAATCTTGACAGAGATAGCATTTTGATTATCTTTGTACAGATACAAGTAGGTCTTGCTGCCTGTAGGACTTTTGACACAGTCATTGCATTTCTAACTTAAAAAGAGGAAACAAAAAATTTAAGTTGGCTAGCTGGCCTATCCTTATGTTATTGGAGGTTCCTCCCTACCCCCCAGTTTCAGCTAGCAGTTAATCTGACTGTTATTTTGAATGAAAATACTGAAATTAGAGCTCTTTCTCTGAGTTTCTTGGTATGCACCTTCATAAAGGGCATTCGAAATCTGTCATTAGAGAGTTCCTGATTATAAGGTTATTATTAAATGTAAAGCTTACAAAACCAGCCTTTGATCTTTTTTTTCTGCTTAGTTTTCTTCCATGAGAGGTACTTTCCTTATTAGTATCCAGTTCAGATTCATTTCAAAGGTGTTGGAATTTCACACTCAAATATTTCCTTGTAACAGACTCGCCTGATTTTTGATGATATTGGCTAAAAAACTCTTTCTAATGTAATGTTATGTAAATGTAGAAATTTATTTTAATTCTATTACATATATTTAATTGAATATTTCCTTTATTTCCCTTTAAGTATCTTATAAGACTTTGAACTTTAAAGTTTTGTCTTCTGAAAAAAATAGATTACCTGTGATATTTGGACTCTGGTTAGATTTCTCCTTTCCTACCTATAGAATTGGGTACTACCATTTTTCTCTAGAGTATGGGAAAGAGAGTTTCATTTCTTCCCTCTTCTCTTCATAAGGAAATGCAGCCTTACAGTAATTCCATATTCCCAGCAGTTCAAAGAATTCTGAACAGTAAGCTAAACTTAATTTCAGGTGAGACTAACAGTTTTTCAAGCATTAAAATTTTCATTAATTCCAGTAATCTAGTACAAATATAAATTTCCTATAGCCTGTCTTTTGCTTTTTAAATCACACTGTATGTATAGTAAGTTACTGTTATTTATACAGATATTTATTAAGCTGTCCTGTGTACAGAGCACAGCATAGGTAATACAGGAATATTTATAAAAGACTCTAATATATTTCCTTTTTCATCCATACATGATAAATTCCATAAGACATATTTACTGCTATGAGGGAGAAGAGTAATCTGATGAACGTGGAGAAATTCTTTGGTATTCAGAAGTTAGATAAGAGCGGCGGACACAATACAGACCAGGACCGGAGGGTCCAGGA